>CAKKTI010000103.1:14985-56576 GCA_920105805.1 Condylostoma magnum
AGAACTCTATCTCTGGTGGCTTTGATCTTTTGTATATTTTATCTTCTTCAAAAAGAAAAGAACCTTGATGACCTCCAGCTTATCCAGCAGTAGGTGGCTTTAGTTCTGATTTCTTTTCTTCTTAAGGCTTGTTTTAGCTATTTAGCCTATGAGGTTCCTACGCTGTGGATCTGCTACAACAGCTACCTCCTCCAAGCATTTTGGGTCTAACGATAATCTTAGCCCCTTACAAATACAGCCCTGAATTTTCAATTATTTCATCCGAATAACACAACTAATTATTTAGCAACAAGGGCATTTAAAAATCTCTAACAAATGCATAGGGTGGTTGAATGCAAAGCACTCTTCTATCCAACTATTTCATATTTATAAATCAAAAATGGCGAATATAAGAATTGGCTGGATTGGCACAGGAGTTATGGGAAGATATATGGCAGAACACTTAATAAAAGCAGGATATACCCTTTCAGTTTTCAATCGCACATAATCAAAAGCATCTCCTCTAGTAGAATAAGGAGCCACTTTTCAATCAATTCCTGAGATAGCCTAATAATGTGAAGTTGTCTTTACAATGCTTGGATATCCCAGCGATGTAAATGAAGTAATACTGGGGTAAAATGGCCTGCTTTAAAACATGCAACCTGGAACCTTGCTCATTGATCATACATCTTCTAGTCCATCTTTAGCATAGTAGATTTATGCACAGGGCTAGGAAAAAGGAATAGAGTCTATAGATGCCCCAGTGAGTGGAGGAGATGTAGGAGCTAGAGAGGGAAAACTAGCAATAATGGTAGGTGCAACTGAATCCAGCTTTACTAGAGCAATTCGGTACTTTGAATGCTATGGCTAAAATATACAGCATATAGGGCAACCAGGCACAGGATAACATACGAAGCTAACAAATTAAATCATTTTAGCAGGGAACATGATAGGTATGACAGAAGGTCTTATATATGCGTATAAAGCAGGACTTCCAGTACAAGACGTAATAGACCTTATAAGCACAGGGGCCGCAGGCTCCACAGCATTAAAGGTCCTGGGTACCAGAGCCAATTAAAACAACTTTGACCCAGGGTTCTATATTGAACACTATGTAAAGGACATGGAGCTAGCTTTGGACGAGTGCAGAAGAATGAACATCTCACTTCCTAATCTAGCATTAGTGCATCAGTTCTACAAGGGTTTAATGGCACATGGTGAGGGAAGACTTGGTACCTAAGCACTGGTAAAAGCATTACAAAGGATGAACAACACGGATATCAATGCTTAGTTACTATAATCTTGGGTTTAATTTAGAGGCTCTGTATTGAAACCAGTCGAATTCTTATTGAAAAGGGCCGGGGAGGTGGCCTATACATGAGGCTAGGGCTTCATATCGTGTTTTATACTTGAAACCAAGAGCATGTTAAAGTTTTCTTAAACACACTGCACATAGGTGAATTGGCTTTTAATCAGTTTCTTAAAGCCAGTTAGTCCCGTTCATCAGGCATGTATAGTATATACAGTGGCGCATATTGAACATATGGCACAACTCATGAATAAAGGTTTTAGTTGATCTAAAGTACCAAAGTGAAAAATCGTCGTCTTGAAAACGTGCAAAAGAAAATATTCCTTTATTAGAAGAAGCTAGTCCAAAGACAAAGTTGTTGTCTTAGTTTTAGTATAAATCATACATAGTTATGCAGATTGTGCAGTACGCGTTTCTTGGAGGGCGAAGCTTTTTAATTATATCCAATGCGTTGTACTGGTACCCATACTCGTTCTCACAGTGCTCAGCATTGAAGAAGCTGATTGGTTTTCGTGGGAGAGTTTTGAAAATTAGGCCTGGGAAGAAGGCTTTTGCATAGTTTTTCAGAAATGTTACAAGTTAAGCATCTAGGGCGTCGATTTGTAGTATGTATATTGTATTTTTGTCTTGTGTTGGTAGAATTACTTAGGATTAGTAGGTTAGCCAATCCTAGCCTGATTCCGGGTTGCTAGATAGTCAGTCGCTTGGGCCTGGGAGAGGTAAAGGGAGAAAATCGGATTCGTCAAATACTGGCTGGAATTTTGAGATATGGAAGCCTATTGCTGCTCTTCTTTATTAGAGATCTTATCAGCAGGAAGGGGCTTATTTTTTTACTTGTTTTTTATGGGGAATTTTCCTCATACTTCTTTGAGTGTAATAATGAATATTATATACACATATTTCAAATGTATTATACTAAATAATTATTAGCTTTGTATTAAATTAACACAATTTATCCGTTATTACAAGAAAAATCTAATTACTAACTAAAAACTCATCTGGATTGCCAATTTTTGCTATTTGTCCTTAATCCACTTGTATAATAACATCATATTCCTTCAAGGTTTAAAGTCTGTGAGCAATAGCTAAAATAGTACAATGTGAAAATTGATCACGAATGCATTCCTAAACTAATTAATCAGTCTTTCAATCAACATTTGAAGTAGCCTCATCTAATACAAGTACTTTAGAATTCTTAAGTAAGGCACGTGCAAGACAAATAAGCTAACACTCTCCTACAGAGAAACCCTTTTAAGACATATGAGTATTAAGTTAATCTGGTAATTCTTTAATAGTTTCTTCTAATGAAGCAATTCTTAAACTTTCCCATATATAATTATCACTGTATTACTCAATAGGGTCAAGATTCACTCTTAATGTAGACGAAAAGATGAAAGGAACCTGAGGTATGATTGATAATTCTCTCCTTAACTACTTTACAGATACTTAAGAAATATCAGTTTCATCAATCAAAATTTAACCGTCCTATACTTAATTAAGCTAGAATAAAGCTTGAATAATAGATGACTTACCTGAGCCAGTTCTTCCTATAATTCCACATTTTGTACCAGGATTTATTTCAAAGGATATTCCCTTCAGTACATAAGGAAGACTTTCTCTGTACCTCATTCAAACATTCCTAAACTCTATTTTCCCATAACTTACTTTGAATTCATTTTTGTTGTCATTCTTTTCTTTTGGAAAATCAATGTATTATTGTAATCTTTATGGACATGCCATAAAATTTTAAACTTCAATATAAGATTTTGTCAGTCAGCCTAGAATTCCTATCATTTAACCTGAAAACGATATTATTGTAGCAGCTGTTGCAGGGTCAATACTATCCTTTTGCAGTACTATTATTAAAAGATTAAAAACATTTGTAATAGCTAGAACTGTTAGAATTCATAATTGCATTAGTCTTGCAACTGATTAATAGTTAAAATTAACTTTTTGGTTTCTTTCAGATAAATCATTGAATAGCTATTATGTTTATTTTTCTCTGTGATAATGTCTTACTATATAAATTCCACTTAACGAGTTACTTATTTAGCTAAATAGGGGAGATCTTGTGTTTAGTTCTAGTTTTCTTAACAGTTTAGACGTTGGTTAGATATATCTAATTAATCAGTATAGCACCACTAGTATAACAACTATTTATATTATATTAAAAGGAATAGCAATAGCCATTCCAATTAAAAATCCCATAACCATAAAGACAGTGCTAATTAGATCAGAATAATTGAGTACTAACTGCTCATCCATTAAAAAAGTATCTCTAGTTAATCTATTCAAAATTTATCCAATTGGTGTAGTATCAAAAAAACTCACAAAGGTTTGCACTAAGCCTTACAAAGAAAGAATATTCATTCTTTCTGATGCCTTTATAAAACTCTGCTAGTATAAAGAATTTCTTAAGGATAACAATACAAAAGTAATAAGAGTTAAATATCCCATCATTTCTATGTAATAACTCTCTTATTGCTCATCTTCAGATTAATCAGTTCAGTAATTAAATCAGTAGTAATTTATTATGAAAGAAGCTTAAACTATTACGGAAAAAAGGATGGCTAACATCATGAAAAATCAGTTCTTATAATATAATTTCATATAATTATAATGCAGCTTTCATGAGATCTTATCATCAAACAAATCTTCTTATTAAGCTTTTTGTTTCTTATGGATTTACACAACTGTTTGATATTTATCTGCTTCCTCAACTTCTATCTAATCGAATGATTGGTGAATTTGAGATTATTTAAATTAATTTTAATCTCCATAAAATAACTATCTCCCTCCTTTTAAAACCAATATCGAATCTGCGTACTGTGTAACTTACATTTAATGGGTTACCAGAATAACTGCTCTATTTTGAAGATAACCCTTTATACAGTTGTTCATAATTGCATGTCCAACTTTCTTGTCAACAGCACTTATAGGGTCATCAAGTAAATAAACCTCAAAATCTGAATACATTGCTCTAGCTAAAGATACTCTTGCCTTTTACCCTCCACTTAGAGTTACTCCTTTTTCCCCTACAATTGTTTAGTCTCCATGAAGCATCATTTAAAAGTCTTCTATCAGTTATGTTGCTTCAACTACTTATTCATATCTTTCCTTGTCATATTCCTTACCAAATAATATATTATCTTGCACTGATTCTGAGAAAATGATAGGTTACTGTTCAACATAAGCTATTTTATCGGATATGTTAAACTTACCCTCTGTCTAATATATTTCGTTTAAAAGACCAAGAATTAATGATGTTTTACCAGATCCAACTTCACCTAAAACAATTAGAAGTTCGCCTGGATTCACCTGAAATGACAAGTTTTATATTTAATTGTCTTAATCCAGCAAAGTTACTTGCTCTGTAGAATCATTTGGCTCAGTGTATGAAAAGCTACAATTTTTTACTTTGATTCCATTCATTGTACTATTTTATGGCAAAGTTGTATACTCAGGTAGGTTCATTGTCTAAGCTATTCTTCTCCAAGTTACAATATATTAAAATAAGAATTCAATTCCTATGCCCATTTAAGTGAAAAAGCAAACACTAAAGGAACCAAGAAGAGTTGATACTACTACGACATCACTCAAATTATTGCTATCTCCTAGTATAATGCTGATTCATATTATAAACATCATTAGTATGTTTATTGCATTAAAATTTATGGAGTTTCTGATTACATTAGGAATTTCCTTAATGATTCTTTTTCTGGATTCTTTTTATCTTAGTTTACTTATAATTTAAAGAAACCCGTCTTCCCATCCATACAATTTGCATACTCTAATGCCTTCAATAAGATTAGTGAAGATTTGTGTTCTTTCATCTGTTAATATGCTGAGCCTTCCTCTCATACTCTTTCCAATTTTAGATAGTAAAGTGATTATTGGGGATAATGCAACTTTTATAAGAAATCCAAATACCCCAGCATAACTCATCTTCCAATACAAAATTCCTAATACGACAAGGGACATAATTGGAACTGATATAATCCAGCATAAAAATCCTGCATATTCAAATAACTCTAAGTCATTTGCAGCAATGTTTATCATTTATCCAGACTTTGAATTTGATCTAACTTGCGACGTATGTATTCTTAAGATTTTTTAATGAAGCATCATTAATCCAGATAATCTAATTAATCCAGAGATGCTATAAACTTAGTAAAAGAAGAAATTCTGTAAAATCATTGTCCCCATTATAAAAATACAACTTAGACCAACTAATACAAGACCTCATCAAAGACTTGAATCATCATCTTAAATAAAGTCTACTATTTCGCCTGCTACCAAAGCTACTCCTATTTGATTACACATTATAAGAGATGATATAATAATTCCCCATATAAAATATCTTTTAAAGGTTCTAAGCATTACTATACCAAAGTTAGGCATTGGTTTGCTCTTTTCTTCATTTCAGTTTTGTTAAAGCTATTCATAATAATAAGACAAGTTGTCATTTTAGGGAGTTGGCTCAAGAGAGTCTTCTGTCGGGGGATTTTTTTAGTATTGCTTTACTACAGGTATTACCCAGCTTAAAGTAATACGGGATAATCAAATGGATTTATCATATCGACTTTCCATTTTATCAGTACAATTCATATATATAAGGTAATATTATTATAAAACACTCCAATAACAACTTAAATAACCTTATTAACAACATAACTATAATTCTACCTAATACTTCTTATAAACCCATTCCCCGAAGAAATAATCCAGTACTTTATTCTCAAAACTAGGCTTAGATCCATCACACTTCATGACTTCTTTAGCAGTGTTATTAACTATACTGCATACTGTATGCTTTCTGCATCCTTCATCACACGAAGTGGGAGAACCTGGGCCTCCAGTCTGCTTATTATAAAGGTAATTAACAGCATCTTTCTCATTATCAGCCATATCCCTAGCCCATTTATCCAGTACATCTGGTCTTAAGCTTTCAAGGTTGTAAAGTTTAGTCATAGTGTACGCGTGCTCAAATGTAGACAGTTCTTAAGTGTTGTTATTAGCCTTGGGAATATCCAGTCTATAAGTATCCCAGTCAGTAACCTCTCTTGACTCAGCATCGGACGAGTACACCTTAAACGATGGATTTTTATTAGTATAAGTTGTAAGAGAAGGTGCTATATAAATAACTCCAGCCGGCTTTTAATCAAACACTCCATAACTAAGTGACAAATAATCCTTATGAGTATGACCATAAAACTATCCCTTTATTATGTTCTAGAACCTGTCAATCAAAGTAGCATAATGTCCACTCCAAGTGCTTATACAGTCCCCATCATTAGGAGGAATATGCCCTATGATATAAACCTACTCCTAATTTTTCTCAGCTTTATATAATTCCTAGTGCAACCATTCAATTTAATTGCCAGGATCAGTCGAGTTTGCCAAAAGCCACCAGTTTTAGTTATTGCAGGATTATGAGTTGATGGAAATAATCCTTAGATTTGAGTCAAGATGCTGGGTAGAGTAATAGCCGTATTGAGATAGAGTCTTAACTGCGGAGGTGTCAAGCCACTGGCTCCATTACTCAGCCATGTCTTAGTTCAGCCAGGACTCTTCCCCAAATTTGTAGACATTTACTGGAAAGCAGCCGTGATTTCCTAAAACAGGGTAAACTGGTATATTGTTGAAGTACTTTTTGATAAGTTTAGTTCCCTCGTTTATATATAGCTTTTGGTAATCGTCTGATTGCTGCCAGATGTTATGAGGAGGGTTGTCACCGGTCCAGAGGAGGAAGTCTAAGTCAAATTTGCTCAGTTGGTCAAGGGCACCGTCGAGGGTACGTTGTGGGATGTCGCAAGTGTAGGATCCCCAGTAGCCTGCATTACCTGTACCGTCTCTGCAGCAGAGAGGTAGTCCACAGTCTGCGTTTGTTCCTTCTTTATATTCCATATCAAAGTGAAGGTCTGATACTTAAGCAAATTTAAGGGTTTTACCTGAGTCTACTGGAGCAACAGGAGCAGGCTTGTCCTTAAGAACACTGATTTGCCAATCTGTGAAATTTTAGTACACGAATTGAGGATATTCGCAAACATCAATGTTCTTGCAGACTCTTTCTGGGTCAACAAACTTCTCAGATAAAGCTCCAATTACACTTGGGGTCATCTCCCTAATCGTGTCAATGCAAACTAGATGATTGTATTCAGTAAACTCTTAACAGAATAAAGCAACAACATCGTCAAGCCCATCCCAGAATAAAGTCTAATCGACAATTGACTTTTAAAATTTTCCAACTATGTATTGACAAACATCACATCCTATAGATGCAAAGGATGCCTGTAGAAGAAAATATAGCAACATATTTATTATTAATTTTTGGTAAAATAACCTTAATATGATAAACTATAGTAATCCTATAAAACTTCCTATATATCTTTTTTATTAGTCAGCAACATACCAACTTCCCATATACTAACCTTTAACAAATCAGTACTACATTCAATGCAAACCCTTTAAATATGTCTGAAGAAATAGCAACACCTCTAAATGAATAAGAAATTTAATAATTTAACACTTCATTACTATAATTCCTAAGAAACTAAGACGAGTCTCAACTAGAAATCCTTTTCAACCTCTTCGACAGAAACGGAAACGGTGTTTTAAGCGGTGATGAGATAAAAACAGTAATGGAATAAGTTTCAGGCCACGGTTTTTCCAATGACCAAGTGCAGACCCTCATAAGCCGAGTAGATGCAAATGGAGACGGAGTTGTAGACATTAGAGAGTTTATTGAAGTAATGCATAGGTTCACTGATTAGTTACAAATTTCCATAAAATATGTAATAAAAGGGTAATTTTTCTGATTTCTAGTTAAGAAGAGATACTTTATAGTAGTGATTTATGGTAAGGCCTGAAAAGTAATACAGACCAGTGTCTTGCAAATAAGGAATAAGAAAAGTGCAATCAGTCAAGAAAAATTTAAAAAGAAAAGCCTCAAATGTTATGAGGCAAAAAACTCCTAAAGGGAAGTGTTTTAGGACAAAGATTAAGGATATTAAGGTCTCAAGACTGTATAATGGACTGGAAACATTAAAAAATGAGATGATTAAAAAGCAATTAGTGGAAAAAGAGCAGAAATAAAATAAAGTTTTGTTTTCCAATTAAAAGCTAAGGTAAATGTGAGAGAATAAGAAAAATTAGACGTTATAAAGATAAAAGAGCGATAAGTAGATCAGTTTTTAAATTTTTGATAAGTTTCTAGATACAAAATTAAATTCAAGAGTTATTCCTATACTTTAAGCCAGGAAAGCTTAATTGAATTATCCATCAGCGTAAATTTCACGTCCTTAATCCAGTATTATAAGAAGGCCAAATGTAATTAAACAAAGTAATAAGAAAAATAGCTCAAAAATCATTAATATACGACTAAAGAGCTCTTTAGGTCTTGTTAACGGTATATAATATACAAGTTCAGATAAATCAAATCAATTTGACTCGAATGAAGGTTCTCACATTTTTAATAATTAATAATGGAAGATTACTTCACTTTTTTAGAAGTTGCTTTATTATTTGATTTAATAAATAAAATGATTTGTTAATCCAATATCCTATAACTTCTAGTATATTCGGCACTTATAAACTAAATAATTGTATGTAGAATAAGTTAATTAGTCAAGATTATTTATTAAATTATTGACCAGATTAGGTGACCTTTTTATTCTTGATTTTTGTCTTGATCTAGACAGGCTAATAGATCTTAAATTCTTTGTGTTTGAAGCCGTCAAATCAGTAGACAATAATTTTCTTGAATCCTTGAGATTAGATGATTCGCTAATCGAATTATCTTCTTGCTAGAGTGTTTATACTCTTTTAACTGAGATAGAGTAACCACAGCTGTATGTTTAACTCTGCATTTGGTTCTCGCTAAATGAATCTACACAAAGCCCTGACTTACAATTGGCACAACCCATTTTATTGTTAAATTACTAATGATTTAAATCTTCTATTGTTAATTAACTTAATTACACTAAATTTAGTATTATTTTGGCAAGTTTTAATATACTAAAATTTCCTATTTTAACTTTCGGTACATTATCAGATAATTAGATGGTGAATTGTTTGAATAACTCAAATTCATCGAAATTTTGTTTACTATAATGTATCTGACTTTTATGATAGAATATACTTCTTAAGTTAAATGATATATTATATAAAAGCACATATTAAGTTTTATTATCTTATAAACTTTTAGATTGCTTGACTTAGATATTAAAAAATTTATTAAGTAATTACCAACTATCATAATCCTAATTATCTTTCTATATAATAGTATTTAATAGAGCTAGACAATAGTCATTGTTAAAACAGCTTTCTTTAAAGAAGCTAATAATATTTATCAAATCCATTATAGAAGCATACACCAAATCTTAGTACTCAAATTAACTAATTTCCATTTAAATCTCTTAATAATTAAATTCTTAGTTTTAAGCAAGTTTAACAGTTATAAAGATGGATATATCAGACAGTGAGAGTGATAGCGGCGGGGAACAAGCCAGGGAGGATTTAAAAAGCGCAGTTATACGATATACTGATGTTTCTCCGGAAATGCAACTAAAGATTATCCGCTATGCAAACGAAGCATTTAAAAAGAACAAAATGGACAAGGATGCTGCAAGTGAGTTAAAGAGACTAGTTGATCAAGATGATGATTTTTTGGAGGGAGGAGAGGGGTCATGGTAAGCTATTATTGGGAGAAGCTTTGCTGCTAGTGTGACACACGAGACTAAGTATTTGATTTTCTTTGATTTAGTTAGCCAGGGAAGATCTATAATGCTTTTCAAGACCCAGTAGTTAGTAATGAGTTTTATGAAGAATTAGTTGTAATTGAAGTCATAGATTGGGCTTAAGTGGCAAATATTTATAGTATGTTGTAGATTTAGTACAAGGCAGCTTATCATAGCAATAACATTAGTTACTTTGTAGATTTATGTTCATTATTAGAATTAATAAGTTGTAATCATGGGAAATAAAAACTCACAGAACAAAACTAAGAAGAATTATTTCCAAGCCTTAAACAAGTATAAAATGCAATATATGAAATCACATGAAGAACAGCTGTAATCTATAAACTACAATGTAACATTTCCATAGAACTATAAGATAGAAGTGGTAGATGCTATAGAATACTATAGTAAAGATCTTCCCAATACAGTATGACGTGACAAATTGATACATTTTGTATACGAATGGCCTATTTGGAATGATAACAGATGAAGAGATAATACTATTTGATTTGACTATATGAATTTCACTTTGAACTCAAGTAGTATGTTGCAATAATAATCCAGATCACAGTCATTCAAAAGCCAGCCGCGTAGTTCTAGTGTATTTTAAAGTAAAGGAATTATAGATTTTCTAAATAAACATCTTATGTGCAGAAATTAAAACTTTATAGCAGCTTTGATAAATAAATTCACCACTTTAATAATAAAATAACACTATACCTGGGACAATCAAACTAAGAAAATGAATCTTATTACCAAGGATCCTTTAGAATGTAAAGTTTAACTTGAGAAATTAGCATAAGAAGTAAAATAATTTATATTTTTAGGAATGGATTCTCTTTTACACTTTTATGGAGGTGTTTTACAATCGATTATTCAGTAAAACAGTTAGCAGATCTATGATATGATTGCTAAATATGTGGTTAACTATGATATAGCGAATCTTTATCTGGATTTAGCCTAATTCTCGAATTCAGATTAGGAAAATGTTTATTAATAGAAGCTGAAAAACCTAGAGGATATAAGATGCTCCGACTTAGGAATTGACCCTGATTTTTAATTAGATAATAATACAGGATACAAATAAGCTATAGAAAAGCTAAGGTAAATAAAAATAACACATGTTCCTATGTAAAAGCTTTCTATTTTGAATTAAGCAGCCGAACGTATAAATCTTTGTATAGATTAATACTGAAGCTAAACAGATTAATAATAGTAATAACTGCTGGTAAGTGCAGATCAGTTTTTCCCTATATTTCTATATATTGTATGTAAGGCTAAAGTTAGTAATTTATACGGCCACTTGTTATTAATAAAGGAATTTAATCGTATTGAGGAATTGTAAGGGACTGTAGGATATTATATAGCAACACTTGAAGCAGCGATTAATGAGCTATCTGACAGTGAGTCTACTATTATTTAGTAATTATTATGGATCTAATTCTTAACAGTATAAACCCTTAGAAATTAAAAATAAGGCATATTAACGTACAAAAATGATGTATTTACTTTTAAAAATTACATTCATAGATCAATTTTATAAGACAAGAACGTATTTCGGTAAAATATTCTTTATATACTATTAATAATTTTAAAAATCTTTGTTCTCAGAATCAAACTCGAAAATTGGTATTGTAGGTATGCTTTGATTATTTTATCTATCACTAGACGAAGCATAGGTAGAAATGCTAAATCTTTCTACACTTGGACGAGATTTTTGCTTAGAATCAGTGTTGATTAATTCCCACTGATACTTCCCTGGATGCATAGTCTCCGTTTCAAAATCAAAGTTATATTGCTCTGACTTTTATTCAACATCTTCACCAAATTCGTCTTTTATTACTTATATAAAATCGCTGATACATGTAAATTCTTCCTGGTTACTAGGACTAATTGACATCATGATATTTTTATTGATTTAAATGGTATGTTATAAATTTGAGGGAGGTTTTGAATCTGTATAAAGATCAATTTAAAACTGTTATGCACGTTTGTATATAAATCTTATTAGTTATTTTTATCAAATAATTGTCTATATGAATTTAACTTATAAAAATATGCAAAGATTGATTAAGCCTTTTAAAGATAGCTTTTAAATGACTTATTTATACTAAAAGCTTTAGCTACTGTACAACATGAGATAACTAAGTGTTTTCATTCATCTTTACTAAATTTTGCAGATCCTCTCTATACTTTTCCCTTATTTTCCTGTTCAAGGATCGGATTACAATACTGATGTATTTTCCCCTGTTTTATACATTCTTTCAATTGTATCAAGATTTAGTCATATCCTAAGCTTTATAATAGATTCAAAATTCGAAGTATTGAAGGTAATCTTAGTTTTATACGGATTAGCATTCACATTACAGTTTATTTTGGTTTTATGGTTTCTAAAATATAGACAGAGATTAAACAATGATTACCCATAGGAAAATATTAAAGGATTACTTAAATTTGTACTAATTTTAGCTAAATTGCTCAACCTTCTATTGTATGACATGACTTTTATTACCAACATTGATTTTATCCATGAGTAAATTTACGATTATTTTGATTTTTAAAACGGCACAGTGTGATTATACTTATTAGCTCTTTTGATCATAGTGTCAAATTTCTACTATATAAGATACCAGGAATCTACTTATCAATTTTACGATAGCATTTACAGCTAATTTAGCCCAAAAATGGTTCAATTGTTAGATATTATCAAACTGGTTATTATCATTTGCTAGAGAAGAATTGATCAAAGCAGTCATAATGTAGTAATCTTTTGTATTTTATTCTTATGTGGATGATGACATTCAATGATCGCTATTAAGGCAAAGCCTTTTTCTTATGATTACCACAATTTTTTCTAGTGTATTTTCGGAGTGCTGGTATTATTCTATTCTATTTGCCTATTGATTTCCGGGATTTGGTTTGATGATGAAAACTCTACAATAATAGTATTTTCAGTATGTTCTCCTATACTAATCTACATGTTTTACAAACTAATGATTAAATAGGAGTACAATCTGAAATATTTTGATGTAACTTAAAAGGCGTAGGTAATAAGACAAATTAAACAGCTAATTGAGTATAAAAAGATGAGTTTAGAAGAGAGAGATGAAATAGTTAAAGATGTATTAAAAGAAATTCAACGTCCATATTGATTCGAAGGTAGTAAAATTTAATTTTGGCTTATTTTAGCAAATTATTATACCAAGACAAAGTAAGTTAACAAACTGATTATACTAGTGTCTAAGTTATAGTAGCAAGATTTAAATTAACAGTAATAAATAGAACTAAAGCTTATAGTTTAATTCATTCAACAAAGGTTAATCAGTGATATTAATTTTATGCAAGCTTACAGGTTTTAAGAGTATATGCTACAAATTCCTTACTTATAAGAACTAGATTTCAAAATTACCCAATACCACTATGAATTATTTTAGGAGTTATCAAACAAACAAAAGGTGTTTTAGATTATTGCCAACAGCTCCTTGAAGTTAATATAAAATTACAATGAACTAAAATAATTTATTCTGTTAAATCAGAATCATAAATAATATAACAGCAATTTCACTTAGCATATTGCTGAAATATTTCAATTATTAGACAACAAAATGATACTAAATGATCTAGCCCGTGATCTCTACAACTAAAAGCTACTCTATTAAACTGACGATTAGAACAAAGGGATAATACCTTAATTCTTCCATCCTGAATGTACTACATTTATTGTTTCTCTTTAAGGGAGCAATAAGGGTGAAATTATGTTTGTTTTAAATGAGTAAATATTGTACTTTGAATAGCTGGATTTAATCAAGAAGAAGTTTTACGACTTAGTACCAAAAATTCTTCAAGATTCTCAATGTAGCTTCATATTCTAGATTGATTTAAAAAGGAACTATGATAATGAATTCAATTCAATCAATGAAATTGTTATAATAAATGGGAATAATGCACCCTAGCTATTATTATGCAACATGAAGTTGATTAATCAAATAAAAACAGGATGCTTATAGGCTGTAATATGTCTCCGAATCCCTCCAACTTAAGTTGAATTTGCTCTGGTCAACAATTCTACGTTATAAATGGAAGATATTGTAACTTTTATATAGTCTTATGGCATGGCAGAGATGTTTTAACGCACACCTTTCGTATAGGAGCAATTAAACAATATTTTGCAAGGTTAGGAAATAAAATGGGATTAGGATAGCTTGATCTACAATTGTTATTATTCTAACCTTTAATAATAATATTTAGGAATAAGAGCCTGCTATTTTAAGATTTTCGGTAAATATAGTTAAAAGATTTTGCTAATGAATCAGGATAAAATTAATAATGATGCTATTATAAGTGACTATGACTTTCAGTACTAAATGATATCAACTGATTTTGTATAGAAGTAGGAGAAAAGTTCGTAAAAGATTAGCTAGGAAAATTACTTCACTAGCAATTTAAACATAAACCCAACTACAAATTTTTCAATGGCATCTGAAAATAATTAGTAGTAGGAACGTAAGGTTGTTAGAACTAGAAGAACTTTCCTGAGGAAAATGATTAAATACTTAAAGTTTATTTTGATATCGTAAAGCTTGGTTACATTGGCAGTTCTGATACTGTCTAGCTATATAATGTAGAATCATGGCTATGAACTAAGAGATTTTATAGCAAAAATAGAAAATATGAGCTAAACGAGGGCTACCTCTATAAGAATTACATGGTGCACGAAGTAAATGCAATTAATTGATACGTAATATAGTGTACTAAAGGAAACTCAAGCAAGGAGTTGCTTATAAGAAGGATTGCTGTAGTTTTAGAACATAACTGAAGATTTAAGGGAAAGGTATACTGTATTGGATAATAGCCAATTTAAGTAAGACTTATACTAAGCTAAATTTTCATTTATAACAGTATTGCAGGGGCAATATTTCTTTGTAAAACTTAATTTAATTCAATTATACTCTTAAATGTCTTAAAGTTTGCAATAATTGATATAGTCCCCTTAAGCTATGTATAATAAAGAGAATGATTAATTCTTAGTGATTTATAGAAATTCTAATGGTTTGGCCATAAAAGCAATTAATTAAGTAATATAGCATCAAGTCCTGTACGCAAAAGACTAAACGACGTAACTGATATATAATACACAGTTTATATGCATTTCAATCATAGTATTTTACTCTTGCTTATCTCTAGTATGTATTATACTCATTGTATCGCTTTTAGAAAGAAAAAGGAGAAAATTTTGAAAAATGATTTAAAATCTACCCAAGAATCTGTATATCAATATAAAGCTAAGATCAGAATAAAGGTTAGCTGAAAATTTCGAAGGATATCAACCAGAGTTTGATAGTGATTATAAATCAAGTGCTTACATAATATCAAAAAAACTAATAGTACTATTGCTCTTGATACTAATGCTACAGATCTGATTACCAAGTAGCTCAATATATCTACTTCTATCAGGAAATTAAGAATTGTTCTAAATCATTGAAAGTAGACCGATTTAGTCTAGTTATGCAAACTAAAGATTAACGTTAGGATACTAAGCAATGTACTGAACTCTAGAAAACTAACTTAAAGGAAGTGAATATGAAAGGTAAAACATTATTACTCAATACCAATAATCCAATTCGCCAAGGCAATCATGCGAGAATAGTATATAGAAACTTTTAAGTATACAGCAGTAATTGATGTTTCAATAAGAACAATTAGGAATTACATAGCTTCCTATTTCTGAAGAACAAAAAGACTTGCAATATGGAAAATGTGATGACAATAGACAAGGCAGTAAGGGATTACTAGCTTTGACACACGAATTCAGCAGATTAGTTTTAGACTCATTGGAACGTAAGCTATCATAAAACAATTTGGCGTATATAAAGGATACTTAAGAGCTTCTATATAACTGCTAATAGTAGTCTATTTTAAACTTTTAAGATCAAACACTTAAATTACTAGTAGACATAATGCAGATCAAGATATCTAATGCTTTTGGAACATTTGGCTTAACTATTTCTTTACTCTTAATAATTTTAGTGATAATGAACAGGTATTTTCATCAACTGGACGAGGAAGTTTAAATTGTTTTATTTTTAAACTTAGCAGGGGATAATCAGAATTTAATTAAGCTTAAAGATCTTTGAGATAGTAAACATTTGTAAAATAAGCATTGTATGTAATTATTAACTATAAAACACTCATTATTCCTTGCAGTTGAGATTATTAAATGCTTATAAGCTATACATACTAGTTGCAATCTTTAATAAGCTCCCTAAATGTCCCGTGTGTATATATTTTAAACTTCTAAAATGGTAGGATCTAGCATAGGAGGTAAAGGATGAGCAAAAATTGAGTTTAAATGAAGACATAGGAGAGTAATTAAGAATAGTATTGACGGAATTAGTAAGCCTGCTATTAGAAGACTAGCTCGCAAAGGTGGAGTTAAGCGAATATCTGCTTTTATTTATGATGATACTAGAAGTGTACTTGAATTTTTCCTTTAAAGTATTATATCAGATGCCATCACTTATACAGAACATGCTAGAAGAAAAACAGTTACTGTATTGGACGTCATTTTTGCACTGAAGAGACAGGGAAGAACACTATACGGATTTGGAGGCTAGTAATATAAACCTGTATAATTATTTACGCACTCAACTTGTCTATAAAGCTTAATTACCTAAAATAAACAAAAATGACTCTTTATGCAAAGTAATGACAGATCTATGTCTTAATCCAACAGCTCCATCTTACATCCGATAAAGTTTCCCATCAACTTTAATTTTTGCCCTTTTGCTTAAACATCTGATTTCAAATCTTCCGTCTTCAAAGTTATAAGCAATCAGTGCGTGTTGCCTTGCTACAAATTTGCTATCACTAATAGCCACATCAACCAGCCAAGTGCATGGAAGCCCAACAGAGGGTGCTCTTCCTAGTATAACATGAGTGTTTCTCATTAAATAGCCCCAACTTTTGCCCCTAAGCATTGCGAATCCATGTCGAGTGAATTAACTCTGCTTAATTTCTGTCATAAAAAATGCTAAGGCTTTTAGTTTGAATTAGACAACTTTTTCAAGATATGCTTTAAGAGTGGGAGTCAATTGACCAATGCGTTGATATAGAGACAGATACTTTGATATGAGAAACTGGGTAGATTATAAGCAAGGCTGAAGGCTCCATATGATTAGGCTTTTTAGTGAACTTGAATTCATTATTACACAATTTCACTGATGGAGTTTTGATCATTGGAAACTCCAATGAACTTGTATTTTTTATACTAATCGGATTAACTTCATTAGCACTTAGGTAATTTTTACCCCTATCGGTTTTATTTTATGATCTAATAGAGCAAGATTTTATAAAATTAACAGCGGCTTATAATATGCTGACGGTTGCTGATGTTTTATTCAGAGCGTTTGGTAAAAAGTGTATTATTATTGGAATGCAACGGCCGTTTGTATCAAATTTGACTGTTTGCTTTATATATTTAGTTATTCATACCACTGTTCTATCACTAGAGTTGTTAGTAATCGAAGTGGCCTTTAACTCCGGTACTAAAACTTTACTACTTTTGATAGTATCTGCAGCATTTGTCGAATTAAAGATCTCTGTATTGAAAAAGTGTGATGAAATGTTTGTATAGGGATTACTGTAGTCAGAGTCTATTGATAGATTGCAAATTCTGCTATATATGACAATCATTGGCTTAAAAGCATTGACAATTGGATAATATAACATGCAAGTCTTTTAAAACATAATTTTGATTGTTATAATTAGCATAATTGTAGATTGGATAAAGTACATTTTTATTCCTCCTTTTAATCAAATTGTACTTAGGAGTTATTTAAGGATGTTTAATACTAGAATATTTATACAGAATATTATGTTTAGTATGAATAAGAAATACTTCTATGATCAAGGAAGAAGGCAGGATAACTTCACTTATTGGTCCACTTCTTTGGCAATATGCAATAAGTTTATATCGTATCCTTAAGCATGCTTAGTAAATTTTAAACAGATTGTTAATTTCGTTGTTCCTGCTTTACTCAAATTATAATCGGTAGATCTTTTCATGGTTATTTTGTGAATTGTTATTTTAAGGGTAGGAGTTTGATAGCTTATTAAGCTAATAGTAAAAACGAGTAATCTACAGTCAAATAGTGTAAACTAGTAATAAAATGTTCTTTTAAGGTTGCTAAATTTTTAGATTTGTGCCTTTTAAAAGATTACATGGCTTCGTTTAGTTGTTTTTTAACTTTTATATGGATATTGTAATAAAAGAACTAATAATTAAAGCGAAATATAATAATAAATATATTACTGAAAAGGAATTCTATAAAATGGCTATAATAATTTTAACAAAATATAGACATTGCACCTTAGTTATAACAAACTAAGTGTATTTATAACCAAACTGTTTATATATTAATCCATTATGAATACTAATAATATTATACTGATAGATTTATTTTATTATCATCTTTCGAATCTTTAATATCTTTTTTAAGATTAATTTTTATTACAATATTAATAGATAAACTCTTTATAATAAGATATGGCTCACTTAAACTTTGATTTTAGTATTTAATAGCATCATATTAATGCAAACACTCCAACAAACTGAAATATTACACGTTAATTTACACAGCCTTAATTTCATCCAAGTGAACATACTATATTGTTTTCCAAATGCAAGAATACAACTATTGATATCATAAATCTATGGTGTAGTATAAAAGAACAGTTCCTAATATGAATAAAAGATTCAAAGGATTTACAATAAAGATATATACTATCTTATCCTTGGCTTAACAAAAGTTCTAAAATATACAACTTTTCCAATACTCTCGTAATTTATCATAATTACAGTACCATCTCCATATATAATCCCATAAATATCAACTTCTTATTTAAAATTGCCAGTTGGAAAGAAATTATGAGTAGCTGCCATTTAATTAAGAACGGAATAATAAACTCCAGTATTACTGAGACTTTGCTTGAACCTATAGGGTATTCACCGTATTATCTTACATAATTCTCGGTTAAGATAATTGGGTCATTTAACTTTTTCAAATTCTAAATTCTGGCCAGAAAATTTAGCAGCGAGTATCATGGCCAGCCGACCATACTCGATCAACGAGCTTTGTACTCAGATCAACTGACTAGAGAACCATGCTCTGAACTATCAAGAAAGATATGCAAAATTAAACTTATTTTTCAGAAAAGTAATAAAAAATAGTCCTTACAAACACCCTAAGAATATGTAATCCAGAGGTTGTCATCTCAACTGTAAAACCTAAGGACAAAATGACAATATCACATAATCCCTTTAATCCTCAAAACAGCTATGTGACTTAAAATTTGAAGATTGAATCAAATTGTATTAACAATAGACACACTCCCGCCTAAAAATACAAAGTATGATTAAGCAAGAACAGGGATATTTAATAAAACAAAATTATAAAGAAGAACTATTAAAGCTGCTGGCTGGGTAATAGGTAACATAAGTTTATTATTTATTCTATTCCAGGGGAATCCTGTCAAGCGGACAGCTCGTATGATGTCGTGTCCACCTATCAATGCACCTTATGTGAAACACATGTCCACAGGCTAGCTATTTTACACGTTATCCTTTTTTAATCATGTCCAGGCATATTGAGCAGGGATCTTTTACTAGAGGGTACTTGCTTCTAGGTCGCTTCCTTCTAATGACTATTAGACTAGGTGATGACTGCTCTACTCTATATTACAAAGCATCGCAGCTCACCTTTCATTACTTTATATTCTACTTTTTCTCTTATTGTGTCTGTACTGTAGGGAGTTGCAAGGGGGGTTATTACTGTATTGAACTCTGTAGAAATTGTACTAAGGAGTACATTGTTTGGATGTATTGTGTTCTTAGCTGCTCTAATATTCTTAAATCCATTAATTATTATATGTAAATGGAATATTTTAATTTTAGCCCTTTTTAAATACCGGATTAGGGATCATCCAAAAAACTTTAATTTTAAAGCCAAAAGGATAGGGGAAACTTTAGTTGATTTTATGGTCGAGTTTCCACTGTATTTATAAGGAAAATCTTTTCTGATGTAGTTCTGAGGGAATTCCAAAATTAAGAAATTTGTCCATTTTAGAAAAATGGATGGGTATTTTTTATCCAAGCACCTTGATAATTTTATACTTTAAAACTCATCAACTCTTAGTGAACTTTTTAGGCTTCCATGTGAATTAGATAAATTTTACTATGCAAAAAAATGACTTATTATATCCCAGTAGCTTAGAATAACTCGGGAAATTAATATCAAAATTATTTGATTTATGAAATTTAGTTTTTGTGGATAAAGAAGCAATTTAAGTAATTCTAAGTAAGTGATACTTACTATATATTTGTATTGGTTAATTTTAGTATTGAAGAGACTTTTATTTCAAGTAATTAGATACTTTATAGAAAATGTGTCAATGCTATATGAATGATAACTAAACCTAGTATAATCACTTTCTAATTGTAGATTTAAGTATTACTAAGCATATCAAGCAATGTATTATTTGAGCACATTTCTCCCATTGATACCATGATAATATCAAAACTAACCTTTTCATACATAATAAACTTAATTTAACTTCGAATATCATTTCAATCAGCCCTCTTCCCAAATTGCACGCCAAATATGAAAAACCTCTGAAAAATTATACAAAAAATGGTTTTACCTTTAGTGCTTATATCGCTTTCCTTTGCATAATCCTACCTGTAACTTTAACTCAGTTAAACCTGCCTTTAAATCCCCTAAACTCTCTGCACAGGTGGATCTGCCTTCACAGACTTCAACAACTCTCCTAGCTAAATAGGCTACTGAACCTTTGATGACATCCACGGCCACGACTATACAAGCACTCCTAACCCGATTCAAGGCGACTTGACTTTTGGTCCTTCTCGTTTTGGCCAGGGCAGCAGTATTCGTGTATAAAGTGACCAGACTTTGACAATTCCCCACATACCAGACTATGCAGTGGACTAGTTTACCGTGACCTTTTGGGTGTTTGTGGAGGAGCTGAGTACTGGGAATTGGAGGTCAATTATTAGAAAGGGTGACCAGGCCACTAGCATGTCTCCTTCTATAAAACTATGGCCCCGTCAGAGTAGATTGCAGTTTAAAGTGTCCACTGATTATTTCTGGGGTGAGGCTTTAGACTCAGAAAGCATTATTTTGATTAGAAAGTGGACACATATAGCGGCAGTGGCCAGCAACTAGCTTTTGGAGTTGTATATAAATGGGAACAAGGATTCTAGTATTGTGTTAAGAGGACCCTTGCATGTGAATGATGGAGCATGGTATATTGGGTAGACTAGCTATCATTAAGGGTTTAATGGGTATTTAGATAACCTGTAGTTATTTAACGATGCAATGGACTCAACTGATATTACAAGTATGGCTCATTTTGCACAGCCTATGCTGAATTTCCCCACTTATGTACTGGGATGCTAGTTATGCAATTATTTAAACGCAGTCAACTCATGCAATAACGGGTATCATTTGTGCTCTTTGTAAGAATTGTATTATGGAGGGTATGAAATGGCAAGAAGTATGGGATGGTTTAGGTATACTGGGGATCTTTGGATGAGAAATGTAGTAGGGGAAGTTAGTACATCCTCAGATGAGATGGAGGATCCTAATTTGTTTAGGTTGGCTATATGTTGTATGGATTAGTTAAAAAGTTTAAATATTTTATTACTCTGGTCCTTTCATTTGTCTTATTTTGTCCTTTAGTTTTGCATTTCTTTCGTCGACTTCCGTTTGTAAGTCTTCGAGTTGGTTTGAGAGGTTGGCTAATTCAGATTGCACTCTTTATGTTTCTAGATTATTGATCATTCTTTCTACACATAAATCAGCCTATATTCTTTCGTCTTACTCGTTTATATCATCATTGCAATCCTTTACTTAGTCTTTCAATTCTTCTACATCTTTTTACAGTTTTTCCTTTAATTTTTTTATTTTACTTAGTAAATCAGTATTTTTACTGTCTAAATTTTCACCTGAGCTTTCAAATCTACCGTAAAGTTCCTCTAGTACTTGTTTTATTGTACTCACTTCCAAATTATTTATCATTTTTTCTACAGCAAAGCCTATTTCTAATTCATCGGTTCTTTTATCCATTTCATCTTCTACTTCTTTAATATTTTCACTTAATTTATCAACTTCTTATTCAATCTACTCGATAATTTCTTTCTGCTTGTTGTTAATTTCTTCTATTTAATTCCCAATATCCGCTACATCTTCATCAATTTTGCTTTCTATGCGATTTACTTGAGTATCGATTACCTCAACTTACTCACTTAGCTTTTTATTCAATTCTTCGTTATTATTTTACTAGTTTTCATTAATTTCAGTAATATTTTGCATTAATCCTGCAATTTATTCGTTTAATTAATGCTCATATTCGATTTTGGTTGCTTATTCTATTAATTGTTGTACAACTTCGTTTATTTGGGCTCTATCTCTCTCATTTTCAAAGTCTTCTCTTAGTTTCATGCCTTGCTCTACTCTTTCCTCAGTTTCACTTATTATATATTCTTATAAAGCTTTTCTTATACCAGTCTCCGCCCAGTTTCTTATAGCTTCATCGGTATCTTTTATTTATTAAACAATCTTTTCATCTTCCTCTTTGGCTAATTGAGCATTTTAGTCTACCTTTTGATCCAGTTCTTTAATAGAATTGTTTACATTTTCTTCAGTTTCTTTTAGCTCTCCTCTTAGTTGATTTTCAGTTTCTTTTAGTTCTTCTCTTAGTTAGGCTTCAGTATTAGTTATTTGCTCCTTTATTTAATTTTCAGTTTCTTTCAGTTCTTCTCTTAGTTAGGCTTCAGTATTAGTTATTTGCTCCTTTATTTAATTTTCAGTTTCTTTTAGTTCTTCTCTTAGTTAGGCTTCAGTATTAGTTATTTGCTCTTTTAGCTGATTTTCAGTTTCCTTAAGCTCTTCTCTTAGTTAGGCTTCAGTTGCCTATATTTACTCCTTTAGTTGATTTTCAGTCTCCTTAAGCTCTTCTCTTAATTACTCCTCAGTTGCCTTTATTTACTCATTTAATTTTTGCTCAGTTTACTCTATTAATTCTTTCAATTATGCCTCCTTTTAATTCATCTCTTCTCTTAACAATTCCTCAGTTGTTTTGATTTCTTATTAAAGCAAATTCTTAAGTTCTTATAATTACTGTTATATTGCTTCAACCTCTTACTTTATTTACTCTTCTAATAAATCCTTTATACTTTCCTTAGCCCATTCTCTAATCTTTTACTCAGTATGTTTTATAAAGTCATTTAAGTCATCCATCATTTTCAGCGTTTTTTCATCATTAGCATCAACCTTTGAGCCTAATACATCTAAGTTATGATTAAAATTATCTTAGGCTTGCTTTATAGATTAATTCAAGGTTTTGCTTAAGTTATCTTAATCTTACTTTCTTTGCTCTATTTCTACATTAATCTATTCAACTAAAGGCTCACGTATGGTATTGTTCGCCCATATCCTTAAATCCTCATCAGTTTCTTATAATTGCTTCACTAAGCTAGTATAGTTTTCCCCTGCGATTTAAGCATTGCTTTATACTTTTTCATTGAGATTGTAAATCTGTGCATTGATTCCCTCCTCGGACGTTTGTAGCTTACCTAGTATGATAGCTTCTTAGTTCTACAACTAAAGCTTTCTATTCTCTGTTTCGGCTGATAATCCTAAGTTTATTCTTTTTCTTAGTCTTCCTTCTGAGTCATCTAATTTGGTATTAAACTCCTTAATTTTATCAGCATAAAAGTACTATAATTACTCGTCAAGTCTAGATTCGGATTGTTTCAGTTCAAATGTTAGTTAGGATGTAACTCTATCTACTTCGTTATTAATCAGTACACTGTTTTCCTTATCACCTAGTTTAAACTCATGTCTTACTTAATTCAATTATTATTCATTTACAGTTTCCAGTTAGTTTTACCTATCAGCTATCTTTTAATAATTCATCTCTAACTTCTAGCTTTATTTTTCCTATTATTTCTTAATCTTTTGTATTTCTTAGTAATTATTCCCAGATGTTTCTTAAGTTTCCTGTATAAATTTATCTTTTCACTGTTTTCATTAATTATCCTTTTCTTGTTATTCTTCATGTAGTGCTAAAAGAGACTATCTTAGATGATTTTCAGATGTTTACATTTCGTTTTCTAATTTAGTAACATGGCCATCTAACATTTCAGCTAAACTAGTCAAATGCCTTTAGAATGTTTTAGATTAGCTTGACCTATTCTAAATTTCATCATTAATTCCTTATTCCACTGATGAAATTTTCCCGTATAAATTATCCTTTATTTAGCCTAAGGCAACAGTAACATCCTTTATATTCTCATTCATAAGCATTTATACTTTGGTAAGATTAACTGAGTTTGCCTCTCTGGATCTATTGATAATCTCATACAAAGTTGAAATTCCATCCTACATCAAATTAACTAAACTTTTCTCTCTTTCTGCCAGATTTTACTCATCATTTCTTAAGTATTCCTGAACAAAATTCAATCTACCTTCAATCCATTGCTTATACTCACTTTCTGAGTTGTTTCTATTTTACATTTCATCATCAACTCTTCTCTGTAAATTCACAAAAATAGACCTTAAGTGCTCCTAATCCCCTCTAAACTTTTCCTCTCTTACTTATTCTAGCTTAGTAGTATAAACCTTAGTGTCCACTTGTGTCTCTTAGATTTCTTCCTTATGTCTTTGTAGCTTCCTGAGGAATTCCTGTTCTTGCATTCGCATTTAGTACTGCAGATCTTAGACTTGCTTATTAGTATCAATTTATAACTACTCTCTTACCCTTCTTTCCTCTAGCAAGGCTTCCTGCATGTCTTATAGTGATCCGGTTATAACACCAGAGCTTTGTTGCTGATTAGTAGAAACAATGCCTGGCAGTTTAGTCAAATGCTCGATTTCCTTCTCAGATGAATTCGTTTTAATCTCAATTTAATCTAATCGCATTTTTGTGTTAACTGAATCATTTTGTACCTTTTCTAATGCATTTTTAACACTTTCTGTCAAAACTCGTATAGCTTCTTGTATTTAGAGGGTTCTGCCTGTAGTTTCCTTCCATCTGGCTTAATCTGAGTCTTGTGAGTTTGACAGAAGTTGATTTATTCTTATTGGGATATCATCGTATAGTCTGGCAAACCGTATTTCTTATTGTTATCGTAATTGGAATAGTTACTCTTCTAGTACTTTCACTCTATCTTGCAAATTAACATCTTCTTTTTGGTTTCTTTCCATAGTTTAAGATTTTAGGAATCTTTTGGTGTCTTTTAGTTCTGGTAAGAAGGACTTCGAGTAGGGTGAAGCCGGGACACTTACAATACTTCCTCTTGTTGGTTCTCTATCTAATAAATCTTTTTATGAGCGAATTCTGCGTTCCATTTTATTATATTTAAGCATAGTTTGTAATATACAGTTTACATGTTAGTGTGTTCAAATGCTATTTTGCGTATCTACTATTTATTACTAATCAAGCTATACCACGTTCTGATATCCTTCTTAACTAAATAAACTCTGACTCTATCTCTTCTAACTCTTATATAACTATTATCTGAGTCTATTGTATCATAAAGCTTTCTTATCACTAATTTCCTTACCTCAGTTTCACTTAATTGACATTCTAACTCGAATCCTCTTTCCTAGAAGTTACAAGCTACCTAATCTCTACTAATTTCCTGCTCAAGAGTGATATAAATTACAACGTTTTCGTCTTCATCGTTCCAAGAATAGTTTCTTATATCAACTAGTCTTATCTAAGGCTATTAGCTTACTTGTCCTGTTGTAACTAATTTCGGGGGTCCTCCAGAAACTATGTTATCTCCTGATATCACAATAGCTTACTATACATCGTCTAGTTCTCTAGGGGCATGGGCATAATAGTATGAAAACTGGCCTTTATAGCTAATTGACTCCTACAGGGCGTTTGTCGGGTCATCCATTTTAGGACTTTCTAGAATTATATATGAAATGGACAATTAGGAATTTATAATAAGAGCTGTACTTGTATGTAAATTAATTATTAGTAATTAAAATGAAAACTGATTCTAATCAAATTCCAGTTGTATAGCTACCTTTTAGCTCTTAACCTTAAAAGAGTTAATTAGTAGCTTAATATGAAGACAGTGAGGATTATTTAAGTGAAGAATATGCAAGCTCAGATGAAGAGGACTAAATTGTATATAAACCAACTTTTGTTGAGTAAGATAGAAGGTAATTGATAACGAATATAGAAGAACAGGAATAATTATAAGCTTAGTTTCAATCAAACAGTGAAAAACAGATTTAAGTTAGACAACAGAGTATAAAATAAGCAATTTCAGCAGCTTTAGAAAAGGATTAAATGTTTATGGAAGAAAGTGACAGAGAATCTGATATTGATGAAGAGGAGGAGTACAAAAAGTGGAAAATCCGTGAAATTTAACGCATTATAAGAGATTAGAAGGAGAGAGACCAAAGGTAATAAGAACTATAAGAAATAGAAAGAAGAAGGAATATGGAAGATTGGGAGCGATAAGATGAGAATGAAAGACTAGGAAATGATGAATCTGCTAAGCCTTAACTGAGAAAAATTCTGTATTATTAAAAATACTATCACAAAGGTGCATTTTTTCAGGAAAGAGATGAGAATGGAAGCTTGAATCCCCTCTTTTAAAGGGATTATAATACACCTGTGGAAGGTGATTTTGATAAATAGTATTTGCCTAGGTCTGTTTAAGTAAGAAGAGGGCAAGAAGGGAAAAAGGGACGTTCTAAGTGGAAGGATTTGGTCTCTGAGGATACCACTGACTTTAACCCTGCCTTTACACCTGATCCAAACCTAGCATTAAAACAACAGTTGAGACAAGGAGGGTATAAGTCTATTAATAAATTTGCTAAGAGATGAAATCCAGTGTTTATATTGTTAGGTAGAAATAAGGAATAATACTCTTAGAGTAATTCGTTATATCATTTAGTCCTAGAATTCCTTTTATAAATATGCCTAAATTCTCTTAACTTATAGCTGACACTCTTCTTGAGCTAAACAACGTACGTACTGATCCCCAGCGCTTTGCTAACAGAATGCAGGATGTTCTACAATAATACCAAGGTAACACGTGGTATCGTCACTACTGCCAGCCAATATCCACCCGTGAGGGATCAAAGGCTGTAGAAGAGGCAATTGAATGGTTAAAAGAAAAAGAGAGCCTTGGCTCTCTAGAATGGCGTGATGGTCTAGCATACGCAGGTCAGGAGCTAGTAAACCACCAGGGACCCCGTGGTAAAACTGACCACGAAACTGAAGAGGGCCAGGAACTCTAAGACAGATTAGAGATATATGGCCAATGGAGCGAATCAGTGGCTGAAGGGCTAGATTTTGGAGCAATGTCTGGATTTGAGGTAGTATTTAAACTCCTCGTTGACGACGGCCTTGAGCACAGGCCCCATAGAAAGGCTATAATGAACCCAATTTATAACCAGGTAGGAGTGGCAGCTGGGCCACATGAGGACTTTATTACTATGGCATCTGTAGTACTGGCTTATGATTTCGAGTAAAAGGAGGATATTGAAAAGCTTAAGCCGTTAAAGTCACGATATAGGTTCTTTTTCGAGTTCGGAGATTGGCTGCCTGGAGCTATCAAAGCTCATGCTGAGATCAAGACGCAGTCAAAGGGAGCAAAAGTATACAAGAATTATAAGATTACCTGGGAGATGAGCGATGGGTCAAGGCAGACTACTAGGCATAATGTTGAGTTAGATTAGTAAATTGAGGAAAGATTGGTTTATAAAGGTTTTTGGAGTTGTGGCTGTTTTTTAGGGGTTGGAAAATTTGATTAAGTGAAAGGGAATAATACTAAGTAAAAATAAACACAAGCCTTATATAGGAATACTCTTTGTATATTATTATATTGGCTTTGATAAAAATTAAGGAAAGCTGAAACATATCAGCTTTAAACAGTTAAGACCTCAAAATAAGCGTTTTTCTACAATCACATACCAAAAACTAATACATCGTTGATGATAATTTTTATATGTTCTATAAAGACCAATTAAACTATAATATAAACCTAAATAGAGCGTTGATAAAATAATAAATATGCATGTGGATTTATAGGATTTTGAACTTATCTTACATTTGCATCATCATACTCCAGCCATGTATTTGTCTTAGGATTGAAAGCTATAGCTGTATAATGTCCACCCCCTAAGTTACCAAAATGATTTGAAACGGCTACTAATGCATACTTTACTGTCTCATTTAAGCCAAACTAGATAGGATAATCTATATAAGTATTTATTTTATTACCTAGATAGTTTTGGTATTGGAATCTTTTAAGTTAAACGACTAAAAACTTAGGAGCATTTAGTATATTTTGATCCTTTTATGCATCTGATAATTAATTACAGTTTGAACAGAATCATTGATTACTCTCTTTCAGCAATTCTTACCTAAAAGTATAATCAATGCAATCTTTTAATGTTAGAAATTGTTAAGACTTTAAGTTTTGTACTTTAATTTAGTGATTCAAGTTGTTTATTTATACTATCTGGGATTAATCAATATTATCACTTCATTTGATTATCAGTTTACTGTTTTCTTGTATTATATTACGTAGAATTTATTAGTTGTCAGATTTAATGTAGTCAATATTTCCCTATACACTTTAAAAGAGTTAGAAAGAATTCTGGGCATTTTGTATCTATTTATTATACATTTACTCGAATTCTTCATATAATTACTAAGTAGTTCAATCATAATCGATGAATACTAATTATTAAAAAAGCTTTATAAACTTTTAACTAGTTTTAGCACTTATAACAACATCAACTTTTAAATAATCATTTTAATTACTCTGATAAGCCATTATAATTTTCACATCTTCCATAGATTAATTTATGTTCAATTCTTATTATATTTCACCAAACTTGTATTCAAAGAGTCTTATATCTGTGCATAATTAGTTTACTTATAGGGCTTATACGATATCATGTACATTGCTATCAATATTACAATGCAGCTCTATTTTTATAGGTAGTTCTTATTTTTTTATTAAATAAACATCTAAAACAGTTGTATTTTATGTAGGAATTATTGTTTCTAATATCAGGAATTTTTCATTCATACTTTATTGATTTTAACAGTTCAAGCATTTTATTTATCTTTGTATGCTTCCAGTAAAGTTTTGCTCGATATAATTACTGTTAATTTATATAAGCTGTTATTCAAACTCTTCAAATAGAAATTAAGTAAATTCGACTGAATCATGTTATTGAAATCCTTGAAATTAAGTGAATTTATTACAAAAAGCTCTTCTGAATTAACTTGGATTGATTGTTTTCCCTTCTCCAAATCATAGTTAAGTTAATAAATTTGTAAATTCAAGTAGAATGCCAGTTAATTGTTATTTATTAGTGATTAAATACTGGGATAAATCTGTAATATGAGCTATGCATTGTATTGATGAGTTCATATAACAAGTATTTCCTAAATTTGAAAGTCCACTTATTCCTTGAATATTAACAGCTAACTATGCTTATTATTCTTAACATATCTATGCATGCTTTAACTTATCAATTGACTCGCATTTTATTGAACAATAGTAAGTTTTATAGCACTTCTAGCATTATAATGGAGGATTTGGAAGTTCACATACTGAGCACTTGTTATAGTAAACTTTTTTTAATAGAAATTATCCTTACATATCGCTAAACTCAATGAGAAGAGTTGTATCATTATCCAGTTTAACATTTCTTATTTTCAGTCTTGATGGCAGATTAAGTATCTAATTGTCTGAGTTTTACATTGAAAATGATTTAGGAACTTTTCAAATTCTTGTTTTTCTATTGCCACTTTAAAACTTAGATTTTAGTTATTAGATAGTTCAACTCTTTTCATAAACCACTTTTTCATTAGTTAGAGTTTCATTTAGAACTAGGATATCATATTCCTTTTGTTTTAATTCTATAGTATAGTAAGGATCTTGATGATGTCCTTAAATTCCTTTTTAATTTGTAGTAATGAGCATTATGTCTTTTCCATACACCTTTTATTCTGATTATTCATTTAATTGAACAATTTCATCATTTAGTATTTATTATCAATGATGTATGGAAGATAGCTCGTATTCATTACTTTTTATCAGCTTTTAATGCATTAGTAATTATATTTTCAAGACCTTTTATTGTACAATTTCCTAATTTAAACCTTGTAATGCATTTAACGCTTACTAGTAATCATATTAAGCTATGCATATTTCAGATCAGATAAGATTCAATTTGTAAGTGTGATCATTACTTGTAATTCTTTAACAAATATTGTATCATTCTTAGCATTTATCTCAATTCCTCATCCGTCAATAACAGACTAAAATTTGAAAACTGGATTCAAATGATTCAATAATACAATTAGATTGAGTTAATCTACTGATAGCTAATTAGTAGTCCTGTCTCTTAATATGATAAATTCCTTAATGCAATAAATTTTAAGCTGCAAAATCCATTTTATTAGTTGTAAATGCTTAAAATTTGGTCTAGCTGTAAAACTCTAACTCAAGACAACTGCATACAATGTAATATCTTTTAGTTAAGTAGAAATTGATTATAGAAATATAAATCTGATATACAACTATAGAAAAATAGTATAACGCATTGAATCTAATTTATATATAATTTGACTGCTATGTATTACAGTTAAACAAATCAAAGATGAGAACTATTGCTTGATCTAATTTTGCTTTGCAATGATACTTCTAGTAGAAAGGACCGTTAAACTCTTTATCTAATTCACTAGTTTTGAATATTATATTATTCGATAGAGTGGTATAAATATAAATTTTAAAGCTTAGATCCTACAAAAATAGTTCTCTGAATTATACTTGAAATCCTGTAAATTACATAAACTTAATATTTACCGTAGCAATTCAATATAAGGAAAATTATGGCCTTGCTATTAATTTGGAACCTTGTCATGAGAAAATTAAGCTTAAACAATTATTTCCTTCCTTTCAGAATGCTGAATTTTTATCCCATTATAATTAGAAAGTATAAATTATAAACAGCATATAAATTATATTACTATTCTTTGTATAATTACAATAATCATTCTATTTGCGAAAAGTTTCTGTTAAAAATAAGTGTATAACAATAATACTCCTAGTTGTAAGCCATTAGAAGTACTATTTCTATATCTTTTTCTCTGCATTTTCCTACAATCATGTATTCAATTATGAATACTATAAGACTACTTTAGTGTATATATTAAAAAAGGTTCTCAATCAAAAAGAATTGTAATAAGAAAACATAATGACTTTTAGAGAAAATATAATATATTACTAATATTTAATGCGTTGACAGGCTAAAGGCTTTTTACCCCTATAACCACTTGGCTTATTAACAGTAGTTTTGCTGAGTCCCTTATTTATACTCTTTGAAGATTAATTAAACTCATTAGATTTATTAAAACTCTTATTACTTTAAGACTTTGAAATGCTACTTTTATCAGAGTTTCTTCTCCTTTATAACGGAGATCTTATATCATTATTCTATGGTTTTATAGTTCTTTTATAATACCTATACTGCCTGCTCGCATGTTTCAGTTAACTTTCAAGATAATCCATTCTTTAGGCTGTTTCTTGTATTTGATTTTCAAACTTATGCAAATTTTATCCTTTAGGCTTAACATCTGCGAAACTAACAGCCTTTTAAACCTACTTTTTTGGAGTTCCGGATTAATCTGAAGTTGCATCAGTGTTTAGCTATTCTTATTCAATTCCTTGTATAAAGAGTTTTAATCGCTAGAAATTACCCTTTGTTTTTTCTAGCTCATCCTTTATATAGCGGTATTACTGTGTTTTGTATTTATACTTTTGCTGTAAAATGTTGTATTCATGAAAACTGATAACTTCATCATTTGTGTATTCCTTTAAATTATCTACTTGTTGCTTTAATTAGTACTTTTTGCGTTTTTCTCGAGCTAATTTTCCAATGAGTTCCTGAATTTCTGTATTTGACTTTTATTTTCAAGTGTTTAGCTCTGATTGCAATTGTATTACCTTTTATTAAAGATCTTTCTTAGAGCACAATTCGAATTGTTTTTCTGATCTTGGGGAAACATTGCTTGAAATAGTGAAATTAGGCATTTTTAGTCTATCAGTGCTATTGTAGTTACTTAATAGCTCTGGAAATGAGTTATTAGAGTCTTCACTATTTTCACTTATGTTTTTACCTTACTCCATTATTTTATGTGAGGAAATTATCATAAGCTATATGAATGATAAGAAAATGGTTTAAATAGTTAATAAGCTGTTTTTGCCAATAAAGGTTCTGATATGGATGGCTTTAAAGGAATTTAAAGTACATAATAAGGATACAGTGTTGTAATTGTTTAGTAAATTCTTAAATAGTATTTTCTTATATATATTTATGCCAAAATAGATATATCCAGTAACATATATCATTATCTAGATATAGAAAATACAATAAAAGCAATAAACTAATTTACTAAATAGCTCTTCTCTTTAGAATCCATTTCTTGACTAACTGAGAAATCTTTACAAAAATAGTAATAAAACTTACAAGAATAGACACTAATATCCCAATACTAAAGAAAACCATGGCCATTAAAGATGAGTTCTAGATTTCATCAATAGTCATGTTGTCTTATACCAAGTAGCTCAAGTTTAATGATGCAAATACAATAGTAAACCATGAAAGCATGTTTGCAAAATTCTCAAGAGCTGAAAATTTGAAAGGCCTTATAACAGTCAAGTATAAAAAGTACTGTTTAAAAGTTACAATTGAATTTAACACATTGAGAAAGAAGAATTGAGCATAGGGATAAGTCTATAAGCATATCAAAATAAGAGATAATGCAAATCTTTACAAATTGGTAAGCAAAATTACATTTTTAGTCAAAAGTGAGTTTTGTTTTATCTAGTTCTTAAATAAGTAACTCCTTTGTAGTTATTCATGATTGTTGTAATCAATTTTCTTTATGTTTATGTTTAAAGTATAGCCGTTTAATCCAATGATGTATACTAATGATAAACCTAGCATCAAGACATTATAGATATCATTGAATTATCAGAAATTTGCTAAAATTTGATCTAAAAGGCAAAATTAGATTCATAAATATGCTTACAGTAATACTTACATAAATATTTTAAACACTAATAGGTTACGAATCTTTTAAATAAATCTCTTTTATAAACTTCACGATATACTTTAAACAAATAGAGCTAAAGCTCCCAGTGAAACCATTAAAGATAAGGCTGCTCCTGCATTTACAGCAAATGTTGAGGATAATTCATTATAGGTAGATAAATCTGTTAACTCCTCATCACTATAAAAGACTGTATAATAATTAGGAAAAAACATAAAGTTTGTATAGGATAATGAATGAAAGAACTGCTATAAGGAGTAGATCTGGTGAAAGTTCATGTATTTTAGCATTGTTATGTATTATTTCTACTCCAATGATCTGAAGAGAAATCCTACTTGGAATCTGGGTGAAATACTTTACAGTAATATTTGTATAAATACAAGGGCTCCAACAACATACATCAGGGCATTTCCAGCAGTTTCAATTTATTCAATATCATCTCCTTTAAAGGCTGGTAATTGGTAACTGATAGTATATTCTTCACAATTTAAACCTAATTGATTGTATATTTCATTATCACCCTTTATAACAAATTCTATGTTTGTATTATCGTTTATACTAGTTACTAATTATATAGTAAAATACATGTAATCAGTATATACATCCTTTGGTTCTTCTACATTTACTTTATATTCAATTTCATTACTAAAGTGGATAATTAAAGATTTTTCAAAATTCCTCTAAAAGATTTCTTATGAAAATTCAACTGAAAATTAGTAATCTTGACCCTTCTAACTATCATAAGAAATGCTGACTTTTGGCCTTTCATTCTATAAGCATTTCATTCCCTAGCAAATTCAACCAGCCTCTTGATTACATTATTCATCACATCCATCACCAGGTACAGTATTCCCATCATCACATTCATACTCCCCATTGTTTACTCCATCTCCACATACTTCCAGGCAAATCTCGCTTAATTACTACTAGGAACTCATCGATTTTAGCCACTCGTTATACAAATAATCAAAATTTGTACTATATCCTTCTAACTATGAGCATTATATGCATTCGTTATTATAGAGTACATAACCATCATTGCATTATTAGCATGCAACTTCGTTATCTAAAATACAGTGACTGCAATTTAATTAGCATGGACTACACTTAAAAGGGTTTTCTAAATAGAACCCATCACCACAAATACATATGTTATTAGAAATTTGGAAGTTTTCTAAACATTTTTCACAGTATGTACTTTTTAAAGCACAAGTTGGCTCAACATCAATAGTAAATTGCTAAGACGCAATTTGAACCTATACATTTTGAGTATCATTACTATCCAAATCCAGTTAAAATTAAATCTGGAAGGAGTACTCACTTAATAGTTGTAAATAGTAGTTGATTATCTCATTATTATAAGTCAGCTCTATTTACTCAGTATCAGAAGACTGATCAACTTGTATAATAAAGAAATCATTGTCAATTCCCTTAAAGTAAGCTTCTGGAGTTAGTAATTAACCTTGTACTTCCTCTGCATTACATTAATAATCACACCCATCTCCGTTTTCTAAGTTTCCATCATCACATTCGTTTTACCATATATTTATGCCATCTCCACATATCTCACTGCAATTATTAATAAGTAATATTAGAGTAGTTTGATCAATGTCTTTCAACGCATGTGTGAAATTAAAGCCGAATCCTTGGAAATAGCTGCATTGAGTACACTTATCTTAAAACAGGATTTCATTATCAAAACACTGCAAGCAATAGCCATTTGATGTAATAAAACCTCTTCCTTAACAAACACAGAAGCCACCAATCATGTCAAATCCTTGATTACAGTCTCCACATGTATTTGGATCTATGCAGTATCTACAATTTTCTTTGCATTGAATGCAATTATCAGGGGAGATTTCTAAGCCATAAAGGCATTTTGAAGGGCAATTTCAACTTTTATTTAAGTAGCTATTTCAGCAGTTCTATTATGTTCGCTAAAATTCCAATTGCCTTTTAAATGATAATCTTTCAAAAGCAAGTAACATGTAATTCATTTCTCCAATAAAGCCTTACCCTAATATAAACTCAGGTAATTGAATTGTAGTAATACTATCTTAATAATAATTAGAAATAATTTAATCGTTATATTATAACTCTATTTAGTGCTTTTGCTCCTTACTATCATACCACCAAGAAAATCCAAGATAAATTCACTTTTAAGGACTAGAAAGATCGCCGATTTCAATACTTAAAATAGACGGTTGAGTTTAGGTATAGATAGTTATCTAGCATATGAATCCCTACAAAGATTTCAGAATTTCAAATTAAGCATAACTAGTACCCCCATCTCCTATTCATAGTATTTTTCCAATATCTAAGGGTCTGATCAATATCTAAAGGGAAAATGAATCTTGGTTAAATATATTATTATCACTAATTTCAATTTTAACAAAATCATTTCCATCAAAAACTAAACCTTGATCTGATCTGTAGATTGGATCATCAGCTTATTAATCTGGTGTATTGTTAGCTCCCTTTGTTAATGCTCACCAGGATTTTGTTATCTGCTAGAAATTATAATTTAGAACTGTATTTATTCTACCTTTAGTGTATTAAACAGGGCAATGGTAGTTTTAATACTCTGCAAATCCACAATTGTATATTAACAATGAGTATTAAGCTGTTTCTTAAATGGGAATCAAACCGCAAATTCAACAAGGATTGGATAAAATTTTATAGTCACACTAAGGATGATTTTATTAGCATCCATTTCACAATTGAACTAGTGTCTAATCATCTATTACTTCAAATGTTTATACATTTGATTAATAAGAGTATTAGTTACTCATATCAATCTATGAATCATTTGCAGAAATAAGTCCATTATAAATTGTAGCTTGTTTGATAAAATATCCTAAACTTTACTCTCCAATTAAGTCATAATTAAAAGCAATAGTAACATCAGTCAGATCTAACGGATTAGTCTCGTTAAGTTGCTATTGGAATTAAAAAACTGTTTATTCATATAGGGAAATCTGCCATTGTGTTTGGCCAGGTTGAAGATTGACCAGCTCTAAATAAATGTTTATGCTAGACAAATCAGTAATACTAATCGGTTAACAAGCAAATCCATTGAAGTTAGTTTGTAGTTAATTTGTTGCTTGGATAAAATCTATCTCTATATTTAAAAGTCCATCATGGGTTTGTATTTAAACTAAGGAAATGTTTTAAGTTGGATTAACTAGTTAAAACTCCAATTAAAAGCTAAAAGTATCCGTGAATTGGTAATAAAGCAAATTTGATAAGTCTTTTGTGATTTATAGCTCGAATCTTTACTTATTTTCTATTTAGCTTATGTTTAACTATTTCTGCATATAGTAGATTAAGGTGTATAAATTACTTTAACTTCATTACAGGATAACACTATGTTACTCTTATAAATAGGAGGACATATCTGAAACATTTAGTAATATCAGCTCTTAATAGAACATAAATTGATTGTAAAATCCTTAATAGTTGAAAGCATTGTCTAGTAATTTCCCTCCTATAACAAAATTAGACTCTATTGTTATAATATAAGGCTAATTTAGCAAAAAAGACTAAGCAACTATATTAGTACTAAAATCCCCAATCCATACATAGAGTTAGCTATTATCTGCATCTTAGCATACAGCGTTATAGTACCATTATCTCTTATAGCTTGCTGAGAAATTGGCTTGATATTGATCTGAGTTTATTTCTAATCTTCATTGGTTTTTGTTAGCCAGTATAGCCATTGAATCAGTTGTACTACTAAATTCTATTAGACACCTATCTGATATATAATGATTTTAAAAGTGTCAATAACTAAAGCAGAAATTCCTAAGGCTATCTTACCTTATATAACGCCCAAACTCATCCAGTCTGTATAGGAGAGATTGATCTAATTTGTGAATTTTAGGATTGAAGTCGTCGGAAATATCAGAATTGATTGCAACTACATGATGCTATGTTTAGTACAGACTGAACTATGAGAGAACAAATTCTAAGGTTAAAACTAAAAATAGCTTTTGCATATTTGATTATTAAACACTTAGTAAAAATTACTTATTGGGTAAGGGATTATAGATTTTCTTGATTGGCTAATTTAATTTTTAAGTATATCATGCAGGGCATATATACTAGATGAAAGTGTACGTTAATGCACTATTTGAAAAATTGAAGCTAGTTAGAAGTAGTAAAATCTATCATATAATAATAACTTTAAAGCTTAACAAATCATAAGGTATCATATAGAATTCGTAGCAGTTGAAGCTATAATGACGAGCTAAAGCCCTTATATAATAAGAGAGTACATATCAAAAATGTAAAGTGAAATATAATAAACTAAAAAGGATTTATATAGCTTATTTAGCTATAACCAGAAGTATCCTGCAAGCTAATAAATCAATCTTTTAAATATTAATAATTAAACAACCTTAAATTTATACAACAATTACTTTCTTACTAACATATTACAAGCTTAAATTACCCACTACCTCCACTTAAATCTATCTTAAATAACTACATTCAAATAACTTCAAATTCTTATAAAATATGTCAGCATAAGTACCGGAATAAAATCAATAAAAATAATTGTTCTAAAAAGCATTCATTTAGCTAACCTAAGGTTGTGGTAGATAATTCTGCATAAATAGATACTGTGCAAACCATAAATTTGGACTAAAAATACAAGGCAATGAAGCTGCTAAATTTTTACTAGAACTTTTCAAAAAATCAAACCCTTTAAACTTTAGCCCTGATTTATTTATCTATTGCAGTGAAAATACAGAATAGTATACAGCCGCTGAGCTATTGGACATGGATGATGAGTAATTCACAATAAAAATTTTAGATATACAGGTTTTATAGCAGTCAATATACAAAGAAATTATATCCGAAGAAAGTTCTGGAATAAATTTCAAGATGATTACACAAATTTACCAGCGAGTATAGAATTTGATTAATCAGGGCAATATTAGATCAGATTTTATAGAGTCTTTGCTACAATAAGATAACTAAAACGCTGCTTTTGCAGCTAGAGGATTACTGATTATCTTGCTTTTCCCAGGTTTCTACGAAATAGAAAACTATCCATAATTCAATAGTCTTTGCAGAATACTGGCCAAAAACAATTACTATCTGGAAAATATTGAAAAATATCTATTAGAACTATCAGAATCAATGCTAACTGAATTAATTTACGTATTTCAGCAGTATTTGTCGATTTCTATTACAATGCAATCATTCGCGTAGGATATATCTCTTTTAATCAACTGTTTAAAAGTTTTTAATGCATTATTTAAGTCTAATGAGGCCAAACCTCGCATTCTGTACACTGAGTTCTACAACGATGCAATAAATAAGGAGATTAACATAGAATAAGAGTTTAAAATCTGGCTAAGGAAGCGATAAGACCCTAATTTCAGCGGGTTTTCTATTATTCAGTTTCCCTGGATAATTGACTCAGGTACCAAATCATAGCTACTAAATATTGAAAATTAGTATAGAAAAGGACAACTTGCTAGAAATTCCATAGTATAATCGTTAATACACGGTGAAAGGGTGAATCCTTATACTATAATAGAGGTAAATCGTGATAATTTGATTCAAGACACTCTTAGCTAGCTGGTTAGTGGTGATCTAGACCTGTAAAAAACCTTAAAAATTGTGTTTATAGGAGAAGAGGCTGTGGATGAAGGCGGACCTAGTAAGGAATTCTTTTCTCTTATTACATAATAGCTATTTGATCCTGGATACACGATGTTTAATTATTACGAGGGCCAGCGCTTATTTTGGTTTAATCCTAATAGTTTAGAGCCTAATATCAACTTTGAGTTGATTGGAATGATTCTAGGACTTGCTATATACAATAATATAACACTAGATATAAACTTTCCTATGGGCCTGTATAAAAAACTGCAGGGAGTGCAATGTGATATGGAAGACTTAGCTGAGTTTTAGCCTGAGTTAATCAATGGACTTTAATAACTACTGGATTTACCTCATTTTGAGGAATAGGATCTATGTAGAACATTCACACTAGATACTTAGCAGTTTGGAGAGATCATTTCAGTAGATTTGATAGAAAATGGTTGTAATGTATACGTCAATATGGATAACAGAGAGTAATATGTCAAATTATATGTTGACTGGTGGCTTAATACAGGAATTAAGTAATAATTTGAGGCTTTTAAACGGGGATTTTTAAGGGTCTGTGATGGATATATGCTGAAATTATTTAAATACGAAGAATTAGAGAAGCTTGTATGTGGTAGTAGAGTGTTAGACTTTTAGCAGTTAGAAAGTGTTACTTAGTATGATGGCTACACTGCTGAGTCCTAAACCATAAGATTCTTTTGGAGTGTAGTTCATTCTTTGACTGAAGAAGAAAAGAGAAAGTTTTTGTAGTTCTGCACTGGGTCTGATAGAGCTCCAATTAATGGGCTAGGGTCTATGAGTTTTATCATACAAAGAAATGGGCCGGATTCAGATCGGCTGTTAACTTCTCATACTTGTTTTAATCATTTATTACTACCAGAGTATAATTCAGAGGCAAAAATGAGGAAAATGATAGTAACTGCGATAAACAATGCACAAGGGTTCGGATTAAGATAGTTAGGTATTTGTTTGAATCTGTGTTGAGTAAATATAGGAAATTCTGGGTTAAAATGCATTATTGTTATAATGTAAATTTAGCTCTATGATTAAGAGTATTGTATCTAAACTCTGTATAAATTATTAAATATGCATTTTAAAACCGTCATTATTAAAAAATCTTATAGTTTCATAACAATTTCAACCAAAATAAAATTATCAATACCCAAAAACAGCCTAATTAATCTAATTCAATGCACTGCAATCAGTTTGATCAGTAAACATAAAGTCTTCCTTCTCTAGGTAACTTTGCTCGAAATAGTCAAGATTTTCTAAGTCAACTTGCATGTCGTTATATCTAGAGAATATCCATCCATACTGCCAATTAACAATCCACCAATTAGTGCAGTGATACATGACTAGGTAATTATCATAATCAGTGTCTAGAATAAACTGTCCGCCGTAAACAGGAGATTTTCCCATCTTAACGTAACATTCTCCAGAATCCTCAACACAATAGCCTTCTCCACTGCCAGAATGAACCTGATTGTCGCTGTCTAACGAGTAAGCAGTCTCAGTGACCTTCCCGTCACTTGTGGCGTTGTACTCTAAATAAGAACATTTCCCATGCTCATAGGGGAAGTCCCTATTTCTAGTAATTTCATACCATTTGCCATTTACTCTAGAAGAGTCTAAGTTTTAGGCTACATCTACCGAGGGGCAAGGTCCAAAGTACCAGCTAGCTTGAGATAGAGTTATAAGAGTTAGAAACACAGCGATTTTTGTTAACATTTTTATTATTGGTTAAGATTTTGCACTGGATTTTATGGGTGATATGATAAAAAGTCAAATTTTTATACTAATGATTAGTTTAGCTAAATAGAGTCTCTAGTTGGTTGTAAGTAAGTCCACCCCCATATACTTATGAGAGCAGGTTGAAATCCGAGTTGATCATAAATATACCAAAGTTCTCTAGCCCATTCTTTAGTTCTTCATTACTGAGCTTTCCATCGTTGTCTTAGTCCATATAGTTGAAAAATGACTCAAGATCATTATTATTTACAAATTTTCTAAAGTTTGCTAGTTCTTTGTAGCCTTCTATTATCATGTTTAACAAATCAATAAACTTTTCCAGTAGGTCTTCCTTCCAGTCTAAAAAGTTACCCTCGTTGCCTTCTCTTGAGTTTAGTTCATTCATGTATTCGGAATTAGAAGGTTGCAGTTACACTGTTAAGGCTTGGATCAGATTTTAGGGATTTTAGTAGTTTAAAACCTCTCTCAAACTTTCAGTCTCCACCCCCAGCTATTGAATCTTTTCCTCTAACTCCTCATACTCATTAACCCCGTCGAAAATATCCTTAAGATTAAACTGCTTATACATAGTCAATTACTGCCTATACGACTCAATATGCTTTTCAATCTTCAGCAACCTCATTAGGTACTCGATCACCTTAGTAACTTCTTATTCATTAAACATAATCTTCCCTTCCTACCTGACCTTTGACAACTTATCTGGAGAAAATGTGGCTTCTTACTGCTTTTCAGGTGTTTCAAACTGTTCAATTTCTGCTAGATCCATAGAATCATTTCCACTTATTCTCTCGAACTACTCACTTCCTTCCTCTTCCTCGTCTTTTTCCTCATCCTTGCTCTCTTATTTCACCCCTCCCCTTAACGGCATAACTGCCTCAATAAACTCACTATAGCTCAACGCCATATCATCGTCAGTGTCGAATCTTCTAAAAATAGCATCAATATCGCTGACCATTGGGAAAAAGTCGTGTTTTTTAAGAAAATCAATCAACTAGTGCTCTCCTATAAAC
>CAKKTI010000104.1:23305-43702 GCA_920105805.1 Condylostoma magnum
TTACCTTTAATTATCATTTTAGGAAGTATTAGGCCTTTACCCTAACTTCTTAGCAAGTATATCTCCTAGTTTAATTGTAAATGTTCCAATTACAGGCTAAGCCAGCCCTTTCATTAAATAATCATGCACAGTACACTGCATAAAACTTACAGATAAAGATGGGCAAAACAGTGGATTAGTAGGAATTTTGCATGTAAAGGAAATAACGCTGTTTATATTAGGATTTTACCCTGATTCCTAAGGCAGCGTTTATAAAACATATCCTTGATTCCCTTCCCCAGGCAAATACAGTGAATTTAGATCAAATTTTATAAAAGCTTTATTAACAGGCACCCATCCCAACGATGGTCTCAAATCCCTTAATCCCAGTACATTTATTTCAATCTATACTTCCCTTGACTCTGGTCTGCTTATAACTTACACTATACTAAACTATGGTGCTTCCCCCTCATACAAGTTAAAAGATATCAAAATTTCCCCACAGTAAGGCAAGTCATTCCCTCTTTTCAGTACTCTCCATTTAGGCAGTGGGGCCTCATCCGCATACTACTCCGACTCACTTATATCTACTACATAGTTCCCTATTAAATCGTCATCTCCTATCGAGTCATAGTCCATAACCGAAATAACTAAAGGAGGGGCAGTATCCACGGAATCTATATCAACCACCAGTGGAATTCTTTGGTAATATTACTGCATAAAACTTACAGGATTAAGTGTTACTTGCTTTTCCCCAGGCTTCGTCTCATTTGATGCACCTCCACAGTAAAACTTGACATATGGATCAGCTGAGCCGTTGTAGTCGGAAGGACTTAGGTCTCTGCACTAGAACAAATTACACATTAAAATCTTGCGTTTTGTTTACTTAATAATTGGGTCAGTGCCCCATCCATCGGCAGTTGGACTTGGCCCACCTTCTATTCTACCTAAATACAGACGAAGTTTTATAAATCCAGCCTCCCAGTCATTTTTAACCATGTTGATTGCCTTATCGGGTGTGAACTCATACCACCTTGCTGTCTTATCAATTGAGTTTATTTTACTATAAGGTACTCTTAAATAACATATGTTATCTTTACCGTAACGTAGGTACACGAATACATCAGGGATGTTTTACTCAGAGCCGTATGCAAGGTCAGTTTATCGTCTTCCCAGGTCTTTCATATATGCAGCACATCCCTTTTTGGCCGAAACCTCTTCACTTTTTAGGTTTATGTCCAGTCATTTTATCTTGATTGAGTAGTCGGAGCTGGGCCATGGGAGGGAGACTGCTCTGTATATTTGGCATCTTAGTTCATATGTTGGGCCTACGTCGTAATCAAGCATTCTTTCTTCTAATTCATCAGTAATCTAAATCTTCTCTTTTAGGTAAACTGGCTTGGGAATATCTCATATTTCCATAGACATCAAAATCTTTCCTCTGTATGTAGAGGCTATGTTTGGGTTGATATTCATTGCCATAGTTTCCTAGTTATTGTAGTTATCAGGGCCTCCGTATAAATATGCCCAGAATAAGTCTTTGTGATACCCATTTTTAACGTTTTCTAAGTCAAATGACAGTGTGGCGCCTAGGTCTGAAGACGTCACATTGTCTTAGTCATATAAGCTTACTAGGATTTTAGAACTTATTGAGGGCTCTATTATTGGAATGAATAACTTCTCATATCACTCTACACTCATTGTAGCCTCATCGGCTTTAGCTACTTCAGTTGCTAATTTAGAGCCTTAGAAATGAACCTCACAATATGCATCAATTGTACCAAATTTATCAAGTTTTACTAAATTCTAGCCTTAAATAAATGTCACTATAAGTTATTTTCTTTGTGGCTTTAATTATGGAGGAACTATTAATTCCTCGTCTTGAAATTACGCCTCATCTTTCAAAGTTAAATCAACAGCATTATCATCCTCATGTAATAAACAGGCACTTATTTTCAAATATCCTTTAAGTAAGTCAAAATCATCATTTTCTGGGGAAAACAAAGCTAGTCATCTATGCATTATTTTATGATCTTCTTAGCCATATAGATAGTACATATCGATTTCACACATCCCTATGAGTCCATCTTTCAACAAAGCTCTATGATTCATTACCTTCACTATTATTTTCTCCTTACAAATCTTAGACTCATCTGCATTTTTAACATCAAAAAATAAGTGCTCTCCCCAGAAAACCATTGAAGTTCCTCCTATATCATCCTTAGCTTCTGTCTACTTTTTCTTACCAAAAGCCTGCACTTAGACAACAGGATCAACAGTGTCTCCTTCCTCATCAGGCATAAATGCCCTTCCATCCTCCACATATATATGCAATACATAGTCTCCCTTAGGGATTTTCACCTTCTCCATTTGCTTCATAGGTGGTGGTTTGGGTGGTTGTTCTTCCTCCGCCATTTAAATACCAATCTAGCCTAATTTAAAATATCTATTCTAAATTTGATCACTCTAAATTTTGTTGATTTTGCTTAATACGCTGTATATAGACCGTGGCTTCCCCCCAACTCATATTTTTTCTAATACTTTCCAGTATCTCCCATTACTCTCCAGGGAATGACCTAGTAAATGAAATTCCTATAGTTCCAGGGCGTAGAGGTCTATTTGCTATTTGTTCCATCATGTCATCACTAAAACAAGTTGAATTAGCAAAAATGAACGAAGCATCTGAGAAATCTCGCTCAAAAAAGGAGTCTTTGAAAAATTACATTGGAATCATACTATCATATAATCCTTCTTATATAAACTGCGGAAATAGCTGTTAATATTCGTTATTCAGATTCACTGAAATGTCGTATAAATGATCTACTATCTCTATGCCTCTACATTCGTCAAATTTATGTAGCAAAGCGGCTGCTAGCACTGCTTTTCCTGTTCCTGAGCCTAAATCGTAGAAAATTCCACCTGGTTGCTGTAGTTCTTAGTATCTACCTCTTAAAGTGTCGAAAACTTCAGCAAAGGGCCAGAATTCGATCTCTCCGTATGTTAATGTGCTTTCAGACATTTAATTTTCATCCCGGTATTGTTTACTTGCTTCTTTTCCTAGACTTATGGGAAACTTTTCTACTATTCTGTTATAAACTTCAAGACGTTAATTCATTAAGTCTTATTCTTATTGGGTTAGGATGTAGGGGTCCTCTTGGCGGTAGATTGGGAGAACAAAGTCTTAGTCCATATTAATTTATTGGAAATTTGATTATATGTTATAATTGGTATTTTAAACTGTTTGAAGGTTATATATGATAAAGAATTCAAGATTACAGTCTTTTTAATGTTCTTGGGTTAATTTTAGGCTTTCTTTACTTTGATCTCGTTGATATTATAGGTAATTTTTATATGCATGCTGGTACTCTTGCTCTTGGCCTTCTTTTTGTAGCGAAATTAAAAAAATGACGAACACTGGGCAATTTAGCTAGAGTTTTTTAGTAATCCTTATACTTCTAATCATACTCATCTCTTACAGGTGTTGTATCTCTTAGTGGATTATTAGAAGGTTTTTTATCATGTAAATGATAGTAAAGATTAACAGCTGAATCAACGTCATATTTCTACTAAACTTTCTTTTACTCGGCATAACTTCAAAACTCAACTGGCAGATACCAGGCCCCTCTAAAACTACCTTATTTTTTCATGCCTTTTTCAATATTTAGCTTAGGCTTAAGTTAGGCTTATAAGTCAAATTAATCAGATTCCTCTGAATAAAAGCTTCTGTCTTCATAGAATTAGCTAAAATTCTCAGGATTTGAAGCAATCCTTCTTTTTCTCTCCTTAACAAAGCTTCAATCATTACCTAAAAATTGAATTTTTGGTTAAAAACTTCTTAACTTCATTTTATATACTAAAATAGTAATATAAATAAGCTTATCGAAAAATGGATGAATTATAAAGCTAAAGTTAAAATTAATTTAAATTCGAAGGAAACGGTTTGCAAGCTTTAACTGATCTAGAGAAGGCAGTTTGAAAGAAACTGGGACAGTATGACGAAATCAATGTAGATGACTTATATCAGTAGGACATTGCTGAGTAAAGCACTTCTGCTCAAAATGCTTCCTAAAATCAGAATAGCTTGCAATCAGTTCCCTAAAACTCAATAGAGTGCAATTAGCAGTACATAAATTTTTAACCGATGGTCTAAGACAGTTAAGATCTTTCTGGGTTTGAAAGCATGCTTAATAATACATCAGAATACTCTTTTCTTCCAGATCGAACTGATATTTCTATTTCAGCTAAGGAAGCAATTTTCCAGATATAAAGAGATTGGCTTGCCACACGAGCCAAGGATATAAATTTGTAATCAATGACACCTTAGTCTTCCCAATTGTATAATGAAAGCAGCTATATAAGCTAAAATTACACACCTTAGAGATAAAAGTCAATTTATGAATTTTAAGAAGCTGCTTCCTTTTGTAATGAAAGTGAGCTAGATTGAGGATCGGCAATTAAGTATAGTAAATTTTTCAGTACTTTAGATATTGAAGATTAACAAAAAACCTTTAACAATATAATATAAGAAATCTAAGATGGAAGTGGGAATCAATCACCTAAATTTTCAACTTAAAATACGATGTTTGGAGTTTCTCCTATATTTTCAAGGAAAAATCCTGAATAGGTATCTCCATTTTTATCTAGGAAAAACACAGAGTTTGGTGTATCTCCAATCATCTCCCGAAAAGAAAGTGATGAGTTTAATTCTTTTTTCACACGCTAAAATACAGACAATTTTATACAAAACCTAGGTATGGAGTCTCCAAGATTTTCCCTAGAAAAGAAATAATCAATAGAAAATAACTTTTAATCTCCCTTTCTTGATAAAAAGCGTATAGATTAAATGATGTAATAATTTCCTAAAGAATATTCTACAAGTGCTGACGAGGCTAAAACTACTTCAAGATAAAATACAAACATTTCTTGCAGTGATTTCTCAATTCCAAATATACCTAATGAAAGATCTGAGATTTATTAAACTTTATAAATAACTGAGGACTTTGATGAAGACAACTGCTCAATAGCCTCTGAGGGTGATGAACATGTAAATCAAGTAAGAAAACTGATCAATCAGGGAGCATCTGGAGGAAGATTGACTAGTTTGGAAAATAATTAGTAAACTGTTTATTTAAGTAAATTAGTTAATTAGGCCCTGTGTTGCTATTTGTTTATAAAAGCACTTGGATGTAGTTCAGGAGTAGCTGAATTTTCTACTATTCACGGGTGGTTTAAGGCTTCACAAGCTGTGATTCTTTATTTTGTATCCCATTCTAGGCATTCTATTTAAAACTTACTTTCTATAAGATCTAAGAAGATAAAATCAGCTCCTTTTAGAAATTCATGTAAAGATCTTCCGTGGGGGTAGCGAATCTTTCCTCTTGAGTTCGGTTTTAATATAAACGTGTTATCTTTGTTAAAAAATTAGTCTCTTTTAGGGGAGTTCTCAATTAAGTGTATTGGCGGAACCCCGAACATTTCTATTATATATGCAATTTGCTCGTATTCACTTCTCCCTGGGAATAAAGGCCTTCCTAGAAATAGTTCTGCTAGAATGCATCCAAAAGATCAGACATCAATTGCTGGGGAGTAGTCCAGGCCTAAAATTATCTCAGGAGCCCTGTAAAACCGGCTTTGTATATACGAATACATCTTTTGGTGAATAAAACAGGATGAGCCTAAATCAATTATTTTAATCTTTAATTGATTTTATGAGGTTAGTAGTATATTTTCAGGCTTTAAATCACAGTGGATTATTTTTATGTTCTGTAAAAGATTGAGACCTTACAGGATTTAAATTGCTATTTGGTTTATGCATTGCATTTACAATCCTTAGTAGTTTTGACTCTTTATCATCTCGAATAAGTTTATGCTGTACAACTTAAAAACTAAACACTGATTATAAGTTACCATGTGGCCTCTAAATATAAAGAAGTTATTTATTCGTATTATATTGCAATTTCTGTTTCTATCCTTGCTTTAGATATACTCTAGTATCTTTATTTCTATACGGGCTTAGTAGTGAAACCTTTTTCTGTTCCGGATTATCTTAATTGCTAAATCATCTCCACTTTTATAATCCTTTACTCTTACAACTTATCCAAAACTGCCTTTTCCTATTATCCCTAAGACCTGGAATCTATAGCAAATATGATCCCCTATTACAACTTTATAATCAAACCTTTCGTCATCATATCTTCCATCTTAAATTTTCTTAGATCCAATGCCTAGAAAGTAGACTTATTGATAATCAAAGATTTCACTGAGTTCATAAGGAGTTAAGCAATTAGAAAACTCCTGCAAAGCCACTGAAGGGCTTATAGGAAAACTGGTTCCATCTTCTGTTTAGCTGTAATTTTCTCCCTGATTAGGAATAATCACCCTCTAAGTTTGTTCCTCACTTACGATTAAATCAGTAGATTTAGTTTAAGCACTTGTCATTGATAGATAACTTGATTATTATATACCAGAATTTGAAGAATTCATAGACATTCCGTTTTTTGCTATAGCTAGGCTATTTATTGTATTGAGAAGCTAATGGGGGCTTTGAAATCTCCTAAATATAGGTTTTAATGGAATTCCTTTACTTAGCAGAGGGACTGATGGTTTTGTCTGCTTAGAAATTTTTATTGATTGCACTGATTTTTTCGTAGCTGATCTAGCCAATCCCTTTTTAATTGTTCTGGTACTTTTTAAATTGTTTCTTAGTCTTGGATTGCTGGGCCGCGCTTCTATTTGAGATTTAGCATTTTTGGTAGAGCTCTAGTTAATCATTTTAATAATGGGTGGGTAATTAATTTAAAATTAAAGTGATTTGTGATATTAACTATATGGCTGTATACCAGTAAGTGATAAGGCTAGAGATGTGCACTAGGAATTCAACTATACTAAATAAGAATATTCTTAGTTATATTTAGCACTAAATAAAGCAAAACATATGTACTTATTCCAACAAACCATTATTTAACGCATAATCATTTAAAACTAAAGAATCAAAAATATCTTCTTATTGACTTTGGCCCTATCAATGAAAACCACCTTCTCATAAACTCCCTTACAATTAATCTCAGCCCACAAGTCCACCAACAAGAACGGATGAGTACAATGAAACTTCTCATCACTCCAAGGCATCGTCTTAAAATGAATAGTCATCCTAGCATCAGTGTTCACATCGCACATTTTCAGCCACCCTGTTGTAGTATTGCAGTCAACATTAAAAAGTTTAACTGTACTGTTAGAATTATACTCCTCAAAATCAGCTAAATTGAATTAATCATACTCTTGATATTAATCTATAACATAACTTGTCTAATCATGGAAGTACTTTTTAACAGTATCATTATCATAAAGCAGGTCTTTTATCTCTAGCTCATCAACCTCTGGGTGAGACACCTTGTCACGTACTCTGTAGTACCATGCCAGACTGGATAGAGCAGAGTACATGTATAAAGGCTTGAAAACTGAGGCACCCAATACAGCAAAAGTAGCTGCTGAGGCTGGGAGAACTGCCATTGTTACTAGATTCATTGCCCGCAGGTATCTATAGGAAAGGAAATCCCACTGGCCTCGGATGTTTATGTTAAACCATCGTTAAAAGGTGTCCCATGGGCGATGGAGCTTGTAGTCGTTGGCGGTTCTGGTGTAATGATCCTCTCGACCGTAATTTCCGTATGTTTAATGTTGTTACCAGTAGTCCTTATAGCGTGTATTGTAACGATGTCCTTCTGGGAGATAGAAGTTACGATTAGGGAAGTATTCACCCCATGTGGAAAAGCCACGTCTTAAATACTTTTAAAGCATTTTTATGATAAGAGATTTAATGGCTTTTTATTTGAAGACTTTAAAAATAAATTAAGTAAGGAGTTTAATAGTTGAAGTTATGTGTATGCAGAAGAACATTGTTTCAGATGCGCTTTGTTTATTTTGATGCCTTTGGGATTAATTATATATTAATGTATGTAGGGCTGGATTGAAAATATTATTTTCTTGCATTTATGTAGAGCTTTTACTACCTTTTCCATGATATAGAATGAAGTTTAAATATACAGTTTTAATACCTTGTCTTATTCGCTTTATTCAACCCCCTAAAATCAACTAAACATTTATTTCCTTTATGTTAACAACCTTCCAACCTCCTTTAAATATCTAACACAACCCCACTTATTAATTAATAATTCAACCTAACTAACTAAGTCTTCTACCTCCTCCTAAACTATCCCAATAATTATTCCTATTATTATTAGCACTAGGTTTAATTCCGTTAATTAGCCTATTCTTCCTAGGATCATAATTAGGCTTAGCACTAGTTTATTTTTACTCCTCAACCTTAGGTGCAGGTCTTCCATCAATCCTCTATCCTCCTTATAAGCTTCCCCACCCAGTCTACGGTTAACTCTTGACTTCCTCTTCCTACGAGTAAGTTAAACTTGCCTCTCTTTTAAACTACGGTGTTTCCTCTACATAATCTCTAGGCTAAGCAAAGTCAACTTCCAAATCTGTTTATATGGTTAAAATAGCATCCCCTGGACGTGTTTCTAGGATATCAATTTCATAATTTCTATCAGCAAACTATACAACAATACTCTCTCCTTTAGTAAGACAAGCGTAGTTTCTCAGTGCATTTTCTAGCACAGCCTTGGGATTAGGAAGATCTATAAAAGCAGTTTCATGAGGTTGGATTTTTGTAAATGTTCCTTTAGGAAGAGTTGCACTTTCTATAGAAATATCCCCTCCCTCGGTTATTACAAGATTTTGCATCATTCAGTATGGGAGAAGACATGTGCCTTCTTCTGCAGAGAATTCTAAAACACCGCAGTGTGTGCTCATACCTAGTTGAGTGTTTGTTATTCGGAATAGCATAGGAGTATTTACTTGCATTTGAATTAAGCGCTCTGCTGCTGAAGCTGGAAGAATTACTATGTAAAATTTACTCATGTTTCCTTTCTCGACTTCAATTTTACCGAAAAATGTTGCTGGGAAAGCTTTGTACATTTCAAAGAAAGTTGTAGGCTGGGGCGGCTGGTGGAATCCGAATGGGAAGAATGCCATATTTTAAATGGGGAATAATACGTCGAGCACTCCGATGTCTAGTGGCGTGTAACTACTATATTAATTAGAATTAGCTATAGGGTTTCACAAATAAAGTATTTGGACAATAGATAAAGTTTTAAGGAAATTTAGTTATAATGATTTGATAACACCAAATTAATTGGATTCTATTTCTCAGAAACTGGATATTCGCATAAATAATTATTTTCAGTTTACCAACATTACATCCTTTTATGACTCATTTTGAGTTGACGAAGGATACAATTTAAAGCTTCTTCTACTATTCGGTATATTATCAGGAAAAGGTAAGAAGGAGGAAAAGGCTTAATTAATTTTCTAGCTTTATGATCCTGAATTTACAGGTGTATTAGATAAAGACTAGATTAAAAAAATAATTAGTGATCTCTTTAATGTTGCTATTGAAAAGATGATGGCAATTATACCTCCAAATAATCTTAAAAGTGAGTTTAAATGCAAGAAGCGTCTTGGTCTCTGCTCTCAGGTTCGATTGAGCTGTCATGATTTTATATCAAGAGTAGTTTTCTAGTTGTAGCAATATGAAGAAAAGAGATTCATTAAAAGAATATGCTAATTTAGTGGAGGAAGATTGTTGAGATTAAAAGGAATACGAAGTTACTTATATCAGTTCTATAAAAACCAGTTAATTTCTCTACAAGAACAAGTTGAATACTTTTATACTTATCAGTATGGAAGGCCAATCTACTATACTCCTATAATAATTTAGTAATAAAAATGCAAAGAAATAAAAACTATCTTTTAAATAGAAGGTTAAATCTTATGACAGTTATATAAGAGCCATTGTACCTAATAAATGATACAGAATTTGATATTTAAATGAAGTAGATAGATCAAGATATAAAACAGTGTAAATAGATTGTATGAGGAGTTAAAAAGTCGAAAAGATCAAAATCACAAAAATAAGTTAAGAAGAAAAGGTAAATGTTGAATAGAGCTAAAGATCATATTAGATTTGATCCTTACTAGCAATCAGGAGTGAAAAGTGCTAGATAATTTATTAGAGTAAGATCTAGTTAAAATAAACCTCGATAGAGGCTTAGAGATGTATCAAATATTACTTTACTGAATATATATAATAAAGAGTTGAATAAAATCAATAAGCTGAAAATAGAAAACAATAGTGGAATTCCAATGTTGTTTAAACCTAATAATCTTAAACAAAATCCGTTAAGTTAGTTTAATACATTTGGAACCGGTAGAAGCTATACAAGACCTATGAGTGGCAGAAGAACAAGAACTATGGGTTAGTAAAATTACATATACACTTAAGTTTCAATATGTTAAATAAAGATGCTTGATAACATTGATTAGTAAATTATAAGTACAATAAGTATTTAATAGCAAAATAAATGTAATAAAAATAGTCTATCTGAGGAAAACACATTATAAACTTCATAAAAACAAGTGAAATCTGAAAACTTAATACTAGCAGTCTAAGAATATACCAATAAAGTGATTAAAAGCGCAAATTAATAATAATAAAACTTAGAAGCAGATTATGACTAAGCATTAATAATAAATAAAATATCTCAAGACATAAAGCAAATACAATAAAGAATTCAGAAAAACCAGGAAAACTACCAACGATATCTAATAGTATAAAATGAAATAACTAGCAATATATAAAACCTGCAATTGCAATTTACAAAATCCAAACAACTTAAAAAACCCTTAAAAGACTGCTGCAGTTAATCTTGCAATATAATTTAGTAATAACATCATTCCCTATATTATTGGTATTTAACTATCAAGTCGAATTACCTTATAAAAGATGGCCAATAGAATCTAGTTTGAAAACTCTAATGAAGTTGGGGTTTTCTCTAAACTTACGAATTCATATTGCCTTGTGGCTAACGGTGCCAATGAACACTTCTACAATATTTTTCACAGTGAACTTTCTAGTAGAATGGAGGTAGTGCATGCTAGTATTGCCGGAACTAGAATTCTAGGTAGAGTCACATGTGGAAATTCTAATGGTTTATTGGTGCCAAGCATCACAACTGACCTTGAACTGTAAAATCTAAGGAATTCACTTCCTGATAAAGTAAAAATTGAAAGAGTTGATGAAAGGCTCAGTGCTCTAGGGAATTGCATCGCTTGTAATGATTATGTTGCCCTTGTGCACCCGGATTTAGACAAGGAAACGGAGAATATTGTAGCTGATACACTCGGAGTCGAGGTTTTTAGATGTACCATTGCTGGAAATGCATTAACTGGAAGCTATTGCGTACTGAGTAACTAAGGAGGACTAATTCACCCGATGGTATCTGTTGAAGAACTTGATGAGTTAAGCTCAATTGTGCAAGTTCCATTGTGTGCTGGGACTGTTAATAGAGGAAGTAATGTATTAGGAGCTGGGCTAATTGTTAATGATTTTACATCATTCTGCGGAATCGATACAACAAGTAATGAAATTTCTGTAATTGAAAACATCTTCAGACTTAATGAAAGGAATATTGAGGGAACAGGACAGATGAATAATCCAGGATTAGGTATGCCAACTCAAGCATGATGTTGAAAATATTTAATTTCTCTTCTTTTAATCTTATTGTGTATAAAATTATTGTGCAGTTATAAATTAGGTTGTTTTTAAAATATCAAATGAAAATAAGTTTTTTCGATGTGTTATATGCATTTATATTTTAAGAGTTATTAACATATTTCATATAGACATGCAATTTCAAGAAGTTTAGATGTTTCCTTATATTTTAAACCGATTGAAATTGTATAATTTATTCTATGACTGAGAAATTATCTTTATATAGTAAATATCTATTAAAATTAAGAATAGTATATACAGATAAAAGTAATTCTATGTAATCAATTAAATCCTTATATTTATAATAACATTTATGCATATACTTCTGACTTAATATAGACTATACAACTGTTGGCAAGGTCAAAATTTACCCATATTCAGTAGTTAGACATAATAAATTCTATGACTTAGGAATAAGTACTATTTTTAGGATTTGGAGTTAATAATGGATATCGCTAAATTATCATACCATTGTTCTGCTTTATTAATAAGAAAAATGATCATATATGTTGAGCCAAGTCAATTGAATAACTATATCTAAAATACTACCAATATGCTCTAGCAAGGTTAAACCAAGCCCTTTTAGATTAAATTATTATCAATCAAATGACTTAAAAGTTAGATTATGGAAATATATATTCTAATCTCCATAGTGAACGGGAAAATTACTAAATTATAATAAAGAAGTTATAATATATCAAACAATTCTAGTTTCTCTTAGATAATAAAAGTAGTAAATAAGATTAAAGTCATATTCTCTAGCCGAAATGTTCTTAAAACGATAAAAAATTGGCTAATTTCAATGGCTAAAAGAAGATTATTTTTATCAAAATTATAAAAACTTATGTACACTAATATAATTATGTGTGCTATAATTAAAACATGAAATATATTATTGAGTAAGAAGTAGTTAAGTAATTAGAAATTTGAATTAATTATAAATGTAGATATAGCTGGAAAGGTACTTTCATAAAATTGTAGAAAATGTAATGAAATCTGAGTAAGTAAGATTAATTAAAACAACGTAATACTAGGAAAATCAATAGAGAATTTACAGGATTTTATGCTAAATTATAAACAGATTGCATTAGTTAATAAGTAAAATGGTAATTTATATGCAGAATATAGAAGTCTTATTATATAGATAATAAACTTTTAGTATAAAAGATATCTCTAATAATTTACAATAAACAAAAACATACATTTTATACGGTTTAGTAAACCTAATTTTAACTCGTATCTAAATTAACAAGAGGATCTTCGCTATTTGGAGACTCAACATCTTTACTTAATGATTAACAATAGGCTTATAAATCACATATATTAATTTTTGATTTTTACAAATTATCTTTATAGCTAGGAGCGATTTAAGTAATGTTATGCAAAATCCACTAATTTTATTATAATGCAAATTCCAGGCCTCTGCAAAAGTACCGGACTAGTCCTTTATTTTTTTTCTGTAGTCAAATATACTTCTTAATCCTTCGCGTATGCTTTGATATAAGCTGCATATTATGGACAATCAACGTTTAAAATATTTCCAATACACACAATATATATTCCTTTGATTTAAACTTTAGTAACTTCATTTCTCTTATTATTGTTTTTCATTGAATTTAACTAATTACGCCAATTAGTTGCTAAATTAGGAGTTAAATGTTCATTAATAGTTTCAAAATCCATTTCCATTCAAGCAGTTTACAAAATAAGAAATATTCTTTTCGTGTTCTCTACAATTGCATCATAATTTCAGATTTAATGTATATTTTATAGAATTTTTATAGCTTTCCTAGAATTCTAGTCATAACTTTTTAATACGGATAATGGTATTCTCTTGTCAAGCCTTAGTTTGCAGCGTTTGTAAGAGTAGCTAATGACAACAATGACGAAAACAATCATTAAGATAGATGAAAAAATTCCAAGGAATATATAACCAACCTCTCCTTGATCTGCTCCACCTCCTCCATCTCCTTCACCTCTTCCACCTCCTCTATCTCCATATCCTCCACCATATCCTCCATATCCTCCTCCTCCGCCTCCTCCTCCTCCTCCTCCGCCCCCTTTGCCTCCTCCGCCCCCTCCACCAGCACGATCTAAAACTTCAGAAGCAATGCATAAAGCTGTGAGACTTAAATAATACATGACCATATAAATTATAAATGGATATCAACATTTATATATATTAGAATATGCAATTTCTCCATCAAATAAAGAACTAAGTATATAATTAATTAGAGTTATCCTGATTTTCACTATCTGAGAACTGCAAAGTGCGTATTTCAGAAGTAGGAGATTAGGATTGCTTCTCAACTCCATCTTGTAATGGAGATCGAATAGTTAATAAAACCTTCTCCTCTTCTTCCTCATGCATATAGTCTCTCTTCTAAAACAATGATTTTTTTCTAGTTTTACAGATCAAATTAAAGCAGTTTCTAAAGAAGTTATTTCTTTTATACGGGTTATACCACTACCATATAGTATTCAATTTCTCTCTTGTTGTCATTCCTAAACAATACAGCTTTAAATGAAATGTAATCAAAATACTAACAAATATAACTGCTATGGCACAATAGCAAAACAATATAGCACTGATAGTAAGTACAGTTATGCTGTCATCTTATTCTTATACTTCTTATGATAAAATTGAAGTAGCTGATGCCGAATATGCCCCAGTTACCAAAATAAGTATAAAAGTACTCCAAATGAAGCTAGTGTACCAGATGTAATTTTAACTGCCTATACAATTACCAACCCAAGGGCAATGATGATCAAATCTTAATACACAAGCATTGCATATTTTGCAGTGGGAGGCTCTTGGAGGCCGTAGGATTTTACAGGTAGTACAGTATTTAATCTTATACATAAAATTTGGACCGGGAAGATGAATTATTTAAAATTAATTCCTATTCTCTCTTTTTTAGAATTCTTTTTAGTTCTATACAGCCAAAGGGGGGATAAAGCCTGGATCTGAGAATCCTGTAAGAACTTATGATAGATTAGCAATGAATTAAAGCAGTAATTGAATAATTAAAGCTGAATAATCATTATGTTCTTCGATAAATCATAAAGCTGGGAAAATTACGAAAAGGACTCCTGGAATTATAATCAAAAGCTAGGTGAAAATGAATTATCAGTATTAATTACCCATCATTATGAGTCCTTTGCAGCAAAAAATACTTTTCCCTGGCCAGATTTAATAATTTCTGTAAGTTTTCATTATAAACATGCAAATTGATCCTTAATTTGGTTATTTTATATATAAATCAGATTTATTTTCTGTAGATTTCGCTTAAAGGCAAATAGATTTATTAGTTGGAAAGGTATATAATTATATTTCTGAAAAATTGACTAATAGTTGCAATATTATTAAGTCTAACTTAGCTCTATTTATTAATACTTACTTAGTGTTAATTAGCTTCTTAGTGAAAGATTTTATCCACGATATTTTATTATAAGTATTTTACAAGGTTATTGAATTATGTGTATAATTAAAGTGATTATATAAGGTGTTTAAACTAAGAGTATCTTATTCATTTAATTAAGCATTTTAATATAATTTTAAAATTCATTTAATGTTTTCTTAGTACCTATTATGAAAATATTGCTCTACAGCTTTTCTTATATAGTAGTTATGAAATCTTTTGGCAAAATCTTCGTATGTATTATCTTCTTCAGTATAGTGAATGGGATATTACTATATCTTTGGTTACTTTTGAGAGTGATTTCTAGATGATCTTATCAATCTTTTTCCATATCTATTTAACTCATCCATTTTATATAAATTTTAGTTCGTTTGACTAAAAGTGCATTTATTTGAATTATATCAAATATATTTGAGCAATTGGCTCTACAGTCTAATACCTAGCAGTATGGGTATACAAATAATATAGGCAGAATTCTAAGATATAAAATAAACCATATAAATCCTAGCAAAACTAAAGCATAAATATAAACTACTATAATTATAAATTAATGCAATCATATTTCAAAAATCATGCATTGATAATCAATTTAACAATCATATTTTACTTATTATAATAAAAAACATTTGATAGTAATTATAAAATACACACCAATATATCATTCCAGCTTCATAAATGGCAATTATTAGATATATAAATTCGCTACAATATATTACCTTTTGCACCTATAGTAAAAATCCCTATTAATCTTTAAAATAACAATTGATATTATTCCATAAACTTTTAACTAAATTGATAATTTGTCACATATTTTATATAAAAATGGGAAACTGCTTTTAATATAGAACCACCGGTGCCTAGCTTCCCCCAAGAAGCTTAAAACGTGCAAATACAAATAAAGGAATTGTAAGCACTAAGCTTCCAGTCAATGCAGTCCAAAAGTGTATGGAATCCTGAATGGAAAATGATAAATTTAAGACGGTAGTAATTATGTAAAGTATATAAGATAATTAATTTGAATCAACCAAAGATTTTGAAGAGTAGAAGTCCACCAAATCTAATAGATCAAATCCAAGACTGTCCAGTACAGCTTAGGAAATGCCAAATTATAGCCTGCCAGACGATGATTAGATGTATTAATTATTACTTTTAAATAGAAATTTAGTGGGAATATTAAGTTTTTAGTTCACTATTTGGTATAAATTTATTTAAGCATATTGCTTATATCCCAAATCAATCACTATTTATTCAACAGTGCAATATAATTATAAACAAATTGCTTTTGTAAGCTAATATAATCAAATTATAGTATTTAATAAATTTCTGAACAAATTCAAGAATGTTAACCTGTATTTTAACATGTTTCGACTCAGTAATAAAATGCAGCTCTAATGATTTAAATAATTGAAGGAATAAAGATTACTCTTATCAAATACTATTTTAATTAAATTCATGCTAGATTCTGCAATGTCTCAAATAAAAACTACTTAATTAAGGCCTTACTAACAATAAAATCCCCTTTTATGTAATTTGAAAAACTTACTACATATTTAATGATAAACAGAAGAAACTCCTCAAGCTTCCAATAAACCTAATAATTACAAGTGAATAGAAGTGTAATTATTACCAGCAAAGACTTATAAAGATAAGCAATTGTATTCAATCTATAATAAAAAGAGTTGTATTAAAGAATTCAAAGATTATAAAAGTAAAATGAATAAATGAGATAAAAATTAAACTAATCAGGAAAGCTAGAAGCAAATTCAATTGATAAACTAAATACATCTATACAAGTTTTAAATGGATAACTTTTGGAGTATTAATAAGAAATAAGAAGGAAAGATAGAACAATAGATAAATTAAATAGTATTATACAAAAATAGAAATAAGAAATAGCTAAACTAACACAAAAATTCTAAGAAGAATTGAAAAATCAGAAATTACAACTATAGGAAGAAAATTTTCGATTATAACATAGAATATAATAAACTAATTTAATGTTAATGAACGGTAAGCTAAGTCAAGGCTCATATCAGAAAGACGGTGACAGATCTGTTCAATATAATAGCTTAGAATAAGAATCATTGAATGAAATAGTAGAAATGAGTAAAAAGCTACTTCATTCTAAAACTATAAATAGTCATTTTGCCCACATAGCTGATTAACATAAATAAGCTGATAATGAGACGTAAAATGCAAAAAATGAAATAACTAAAAATATCTTGAAAACGAAGGTTTAAAGGTTAAAAGACAAAGTAAATGATTTGTTTAATAAAAAACAGCATTTTAAGAGGTAATATCAATTTTAATGCAATAAATTCTAAGAGTATTAGACCAATCTGGGATTAATAACTAATCTTCTATTAGAGTACATTACTGATGTACAAAGATTAGGTTTGCTCAGCTAATGCAGTACTGTAATTGATATAGATGAGATATCTAATAAAGATAGTGACTAAATGACTACTGAAGAAAGAGCTTAAATCGTGTTAATGTTAATAAAGCATATTAAACCAAAACTAATAGAACAGAAATGAACTATTTCCATAAGAAAAAAGGGAAAACGACGGCATTAGTCATAGTTTTTAGTTATATTTAAAATGTATAAAAAATCTCTAATTATTAACATAACCTTAGCAGCTTCTATTGGAGGATTTTTATTTGGGTATGATACAGGAGTCATTGGAGGTGCTAATCTATACATAGAAGACGAGTTTGATTTGACACCCTTCTAAGAAGAATCTATTGTTAGTATTGCTATATTAGGAGCTCTTATTGGAGCGGGAATAGGAGGTTATCTATCAGATAAATGAGGAAGAAAGATTACTATACTAATTGCTGACATTATATTTACAGTTGGAGCAGTTCTAATGGCATTTGCCCCTGAAATTTTAACTCTACTAGCAGGAAGACTAGTAGTGGGAATGGGAGTTGGTATAGCATCTTTTATTGTTCCTGTTTACCTAGCAGAAGTAGCTCCTAATCATATACGAGGTTGGATGATAGGCATGAATATTGTACTAGTAACAGGAGGATAATTCATATCAATCCTAATTTGTTACTTTCTAGATGGAAGATGAAGGTGAATGCTAGGCCTAGCAGGAGTTCCCTCAATTTTATAATTCATAATCGTCCTTATACTACCAGAAAGTCCTAGATGACTATTTAAACAGGGCAGAGAAGAAGAAGGAAAGGCTATTTTAATAAGAATATCAGGAATTGATATAGAAGAATAAGTTGAGTAGATATAAAACGAGATTTTTAATGAGTAGTAAGGAAAACCTTTAGAAATTCTAAAAGAGATTAAGGAAAGAATGCCCAGGGCTCTTGTGATTGCTATAGGACTGCAATTTTTTTAACAGTTCATAGGAATCAATACAGCGATGTATTACGGCCCTTAAGTTCTGCAAAAAGCTGGATTTGACTCAGATAAGCAAAGCACTATTATAGCTGCATTGCCCATCAGCTTTATGAACTTTCTCGGAACTACTATACTGTCTTGTATTATAGATAAAGTTGGGAGAAGGTTAATAATGCTTATAACTCTTCCTATAATGGCTTGCTTTTTAGCCCTTTTAAGCATTGCATTTTACGATATAAACTACGGAGACAATAACTTCGGATAGAACTTAGCAATTTTTTCATTAGGAGCGTATGTTTTTTGCTTTGCTCTAGGAATTTCCTCTACTCCCTGAACAGTTAACTCAGAGATTTTCCCGTATTAGTATAGAAGCGTAGCAAACAGCTTATCTACAATGGTTAATTGGGTAAGTAATTTTACTGTGAGTATGTCGTTCTTATCTATAATGGATAGTAGGTCAGGTGAGGTATTGGCTTGATTAGGATTAGGATTTTTTGCTATAGTAGCGTTCTTGTTTGTCTATATATTAGTACCAGAGACCAAGGGAAAGTCCTTAGATGAAATCTTTAGGTATTTCTATAGGAATGAAGGAGAAGTTCCTGATCTAATTTCTGAAAGATTACCGAGTGAGGCTATTAATTGATTGTACTTTTAGAAATGTGTTAATACAGCTTTTAATTAGTTCTATATGTTAATAGATCAGGATATTTTAAATCTCCAAATACATATTGCATACAGTATTATAAAAAATGTAGTTATCTAAACAAGAATAATTATAAAACTAAGACTAACGAACTACATCAAATACAGAGAGCTGTAAATCCCCTTTAAATCAAAATATACAAGAAAAGCCAATTTCACAGTTTTTCACTGATACAAAATCTACTTTTTTACCTATTTTACCATATCTTTAAACAATACCAGAGGCAACTTAGGCGGATCCTCATCCTCTTTCAATAGGCAACATACTAGATATAAGAGAAACACAGTACAACGAGTAAATGTTTAGTTTTCATAAACTTATTGCAATTAAATCTCAAGGAACAACATAAGAGGAAATTTTAATTTTTGATAAGAATAGAAGATAATTATTTGAATCAGTAATTGAAATATAACAAGCAATATCACATAGATTAGATACAGCAAATCGCATTATAGCACTGAGCTATTTAATCGAATATACGGTTTAACTATAAAAGGAAAAAGTTCCTTCAAGCCAAAAATACTAAGCATTACCATGCAACTTCAATCACTCGTAATAAGCCCCTGAAGGACAGGCTAGAAAATATTTCACAATAGATAAATAAGAAGTGTGATTAATACTGAACGAGCTGTTATGAGAGTACGAAGGATGCTAAGTACAAGATCCCTTTAGTGACGCCTTTAAACTCTTAAACGCCTAAAATTTAGCAATATAGCTATAATTAAACACTTAAGCAAATTATATAGTGAAATAGTAAAATAAGAGAGCTATGAGCTTAGATTTGAACGGAATATTTGTAAAAGGGGATAATTCACCATTTTTTAATTCAACAATAAATAATTTTAACCCATAATCTGTAAGACATAATAAAACCAGAAGCTTCGAATTTGGGATTATACAGAATCAAAGAACTCGTAAATAAGACAAAGTGTTTAATAGTCCAAAAATACGTCCAAGTTGCAATCCCCCTACAACATCCCAAATTGAATTCTAAAACTGCGAGTTTGTCAGTAATTCGCCTATAGGAAGCCCGAAATCCCGTCCAAAGCCCAAGAAGAAGGGCTGTATGAGTGATTCCTGCGATTGTATAATTTATTAATTTCTTATTTATTAAATAGTAGAAAAAAATGTCTCAAGGACCATTGGATTTCCATAACACCCCAACCCCCTGCTAATACACTCCTGAAGGAGAATCACCTCACTAACACGTCCCCTACACAAAGCAACCAAAGATATGCCAAAATATACTAGAGGCTATAGGTAATACACCTATGGTAAAACTCAACCAAATCCCTGTAGAAGAAAACAT
>CAKKTI010000104.1:43802-56427 GCA_920105805.1 Condylostoma magnum
CCCCTACACAAAGCAACCAAAGATATGCCAAAATATACTAGAGGCTATAGGTAATACACCTATGGTAAAACTCAACCAAATCCCTGTAGAAGAAAACATCCAATGTGAAATCTTGGTGAAATGCGAGTTCATGAATCCAGGAGGGTCTGTCAAGGACAGAATATGCAAAAGGATGATAGAAGACGCTGAGAAATCCGGGAGAATTAACTAAGAGACCACCGTAATTGAGCCCACCTCAGGGAATACAGGAATTGGGTTAGCTATGGCATGTGCGGCCAAAGGTCTAAAGATGATTGCAACTATGCCGGAGAGGATGAGTGCTGAAAAGGCTGATACTTTAACAGTTCTAGGAGCGGAGCTCCATAGAACTCCAGATGCCGCTTCATTTACCGATGAGCGCAGCCATATTGGACTAGCCCATAAGCTCTGTAGGGAGATTGAAAATTCAGTATTCCTAGATCAATACAGCAATGCGAGTAATCCTCTGGCTCACTACGACCAAACAGCTGAGGAAATTTTTGATTAATGCGATGGTAGAATAGACTACATAGTTCTAACTGCTGGAACTGGAGGTAGTGCTACTGGAATTGGTAGGAAACTAAAGGAAAAGCTGCCTGATATCAAAATTATTGGAGTTGATCCCGAGGGGTCAATTCTAGCTGAGCCTAATGAACTCAATGGACCAATTGCGCCTTGGCATGTTGAAGGTCCCGGACAAAAATTCGTCCCAAGAACGTGTCAAAGATATGGAATTGACTGGTGGGTGAAGGTAAGTGATAGGGATTCCTTTATTATGGCCAGAAGAGCAATTAGAAATGAAGGCTTACTTATTGGAGGATCAGCAGGTATGGCTATATGGGCTGCTGTATAAGTGGCAAAGGAGTTGCCAGCTGATAAGAGAGTTGTTGCTTTGTTGCCGGATGGAATAAGAAACTATATGACCAAGTTTGTGAATGATGGTTGGATGAGAGAGAACGGATTTCTTGAGTAGTTAGTTAGATAAAATTGAAATGATAATTTAGCCATATTAGAAATTAATTCTTCTACAACTTTTGAATTTTTACTTTGGTAGAAAAATTGATGTTAATGACCAATTACATAAAACTTGTATTATCCTTGAGTTGATTACTTACTTAATGGGCTAGGAAATTGATCGATAGTATGACAAATCAAAGATTAAGCTACTCATACTGATTAATAGAATAAAAACACTTGATATATCTTAATTTAAGGGGTAAATTATATATAAAATAATTAAGGGTCTTGTTTAGATTTAAGGAATTTATTAAAGACAGTTTAATGTTCACAGTGTTTAAATACATTTAAATAATAAAAGTGAAAAAGATAATAACATTTGTCTAAACTTTTCTATTAAATTATCAAAATTTGATACAATAATTAAGTTTATATTAAGCTTATTTAACAAGCCATTACAACTACCATAAATAATCTAGAAGAATGCATAAGTATAAGAAAACTTCATATAATAAATCTTAAATCATGAATTTATTACTAAATCAACAGTGGATGACTTATTGGTTGAAAATCATACATAATTTTTAAGTCTTAAGCTTCAGTAATTCCTAAATCTTTCAGCGTGGCATTAGGAGGAGCAGGATCTTAGGGTCTATACTTAAACAGATAAATATAAACATCTGCTACAGAATATCTATACTGCCGCTTTATTCTATCAGCAATAGTCATGATTCTAGTAGTGATGGGATACTGCTCAGAAAAATCATTTGGAGATCCAAAAGTAGGGTTAGCTAAAATACAAGTAACAGTTACTATAGGAGTTGCTTTTTTTGGATCAATGTACTCTGGAACTTCATACACATAAGGTAAATAGTCCTTCTTGCCTGCCTTCCCTTTCTTTCCCCTCTTTCCCTTCTTGCCTTTCTTTCCTTTCTTTCCTTTCTTACCCTTCTTTCCCCCCATAGAATTATTTAAATATGTTAAATTTACCTAACTAGTCTATGGCTCAACTCATTAAAATCTAGATTACTGATGTACTTAAGAGCTTGATGAGGCAAAGTACAGCGTTACTGCTACAATTACTGAGCTAGGTCTGATTAGATGCTTAAAGAATAACTAACTCCTTTGTCCCTACTTCCAATCTGCAGATTTATATCTAAAAAGCTAGCATTTCTCCAAATCCTTACAGTCATGATTAAATCATTACTATTCTTAATGCTAACCGTGTGAAATAATAGCTCAATATTGCTGTTTTTTAACTCTAATTTTAGACATTTGGATATTGGGGCCTATATGCAATAAGGAAACATGCTAAGTCTTATAAATCCATTTAAGAAGGTAGGAACGATTCTATACACATTTTAAAGCTTCTACTCGTAAAACTTTTGAAATTCTTATTTTATATATCTTCATTTTTCATTAGATTATTCCGGAATATTGATAGAGTATTTTATGGAGAACGGGTTTTTGTTAGAGTTTTAACTGCTTGGCTATAAGCCCAGCTGTATATCGTATCCTATATCTCTTTAAGCAATTCTGGTAAAGGCGAAATTTCATACAAGTGCTTTTTCATGTATTATTATATTATTATTCTATCTTGATAGCTCTCTAATATTTCTAATACAACTTGATATCTCAAAAATAACAGAAATATAATTCAAAATTAAAAGAAAAGTTTGCTCTATGTTAGAAGAATCTCTCAAATCTAATAAATGGGACTCAACTGTTGAGTGTTTTGTTTAATCTACTGAATTAGTCAGATCTTGGGAATTAGGTTGTCTTATAATCCTTGAAATGCAGTGATGTAAAATTTCATTAAAGTAAACAATCTAGTGTAGATTGCTATTAAGATTATAGAGGTCTGTTACGTATAGTTTCCAAGGCTAATCGATAACTTATACTGAAATCATATAATAGTTTCTGTATGATATAATTATTTCATTGAAGCTTTTAGGAAGACAGGAAAATCCCTGCATTTGATAGCTTCCTTATTAGTAGTATTTCTTTGTTTAGCTTGCTATTGTTTTTAAGGCATTATCTAAACCTATTTGAACGGGCACGCTAAGACATACACTTTCAATAATTTCATATATGTCTAAGTCAAATTACAGGTGGTCGTATATTTCTAGTAGTTATGAAGTTAGTATTTTAGGAGAGCAAATGAATTAGACTTTATAGTTACTTTTGTTAATCTATGATTTAATTGTCATGTGCAAAGTTTGCATTTCGCCATTTAAACTATATTTGTACAGAAGTTGAGTTTTTAAATGATTCAAAACTAGTATTTATACATCAAAACGCTGTTATAGTTACTGCAATGCAGCTTCAATGTTCTATGATATTAGGGCTTCATGCTGAGAGATTTATAATAATAACTTTTCGATTGTATTTACTATGTCACTTAAGATTGAGCTACCAAGCATATCGTTTTGTTTCTAATCAAATTTAATTATCAGAGTATTTGTAATAGTGCTATACTCTACTATGTACCCCACGATTTTATGCACATACTCCTATATTTATTAGCCATCAATATACGGAGTAAAGTTAGCAGGGAAATCTTGTATTGAAAATATCAATAAGCTTTCTTAGTACTGTACAGTTACTGAGTAATTCGTATTTTACAATAGAAGTTAAAATTGCTCAGTAGATTACATTTATATTAAAAAGAGTACTTTTAGTGTAATTAAAATAATTGTGTTGTATTTTTAGTTATTATAAGTTTAAATGGATAAATCTCGTAGGTCTGAGCTTAGGTTAATAGGCCTAAAAAAATAATTTGAAACTTAATCAAATAACAAAAGAAGTCCTTATAACAGTCCAAGAAATTTAGTGTTTAAATCGTAAAGCCCTAGACTAAAAAGCCTAAGATATAGTTTCAAGAGGAAATAAACTATGAATAAAATAATCGATAAAAGTTCTTAATTCTTATAAGAAAGTTGTAAAAATAATGGAAAGTCAGCCAATAATTTAGAACTGAACTAATTGACAAGAAGGAAAACTTTTATGGATAAAAGAAACTACTATAAAGAAATTGAAGGTTACATGAAGTAAAGACTGTAGAAGGTGGGTAGTGAAAGTGCGAAATATCAAACATGCTAGGAATACTTCGATATAATGATTCAAAGATCAAAGAATTAAAAGTAGATTTTATAAAAGATTAAAGAAGGCTATGAAAGCTATGTAAATGAGCTATAAAATAAAATAAAGCAATTAGAGTCGTAATAAAGCTCTAGAAAGTTAATAATTCCTTCACTTTAGCTTTAATAATAAGGATAGAGCTTTTAAGAAGAATTCATGGAAAATTTTAAAGATTTTTCAGATTCATGGCAAGAACAAATATCAAATAATCGCTAATAATTTTCTTAATCCGCATATCTTTAATGATAAAACTTGTAAATTATAGCATCTATTCACACAAATAACACAATAAAGTTAACACTAATTATCATCACTATCTGAAAAGAAATCATCACTGTCTTCGAAATCTTCACTTTATTAATAACTTTGTAAATCTTCCCCTTATAACCTTACTTCAGGATTATCCTTAGAGCTATTGTCATCATCATAATCACTTGACTCATTTTAAAATTTATTTTGACTTATATTCAAATAACCTTCGGATGACTGTAGTACATCTTAAAAGTCCTAAGAAACTATTTCTAAATCCTCGGCTGGATTTTCTCCCAATTACTTTTAAAGCATTTGGTTGTTTTATTTCAAATCTGAACGCTCTTTTTCTAATTCTCTAAGCCTTCATAGAAAATCTCGCTCTTATTCGCCCAATTAAGCTTTTAGTGTATCGTTTCTAGCCATTAATTTTCTACACAGATTAAGAAGTTGATAGAAATTATGCTATAACTCTGAAAATTCTTTCTACTTACTATCCATTTCTAAATTTAAATAACGATTTATAAATCATTCGTGAAATCTGGCTGAGTAAACGATACTTATTCGATATTGAGTACACTCATAAAACACACAAATATTTTAAACTGTTAGACTTATAAACAGTATTTATGTTGAAATGACCTACAAATCATCCCAGTACACGCTTCAACCTACCCTCAACACCTCTTCATAAGCTAGAATCCTTAAATTTAGCATATTTAACTTAAAACAACAATCTTAATAATAATCCAAACTATTACGTTAGACATTTTTTGTATTATGTTTAAACGAAAAGGTCTTGAGATATCAGTTCTTAGAACTGAAGGAATAAACATTTCCCCTCATCTGTAAGGATGCCATGTTTTTATAAATAACGAACTGATCGATGTTATCTCTCCCTTAGATTCCTAATAAGATGAGCTAATCACAGACGTTCCTTACTCGGGCAGTCTAAGTTTAATTGTAAAGAACTTAGATGATGAAAATATAGTATATGGTTAAGTAAGTCTGCAAATCGAAACACTTCCTAGAGATGGATTTCAGTGGGTTCCTCTTTACTAATAATAAACTGAAATCTAACAATTCCCTGAAAACATTCCTGAGCCGAAAGTACTTGTACTGGTTAATACTATAAGAGAGTTATCCCCTGTTCCTGAGATCACTGAGTGTTCTAATGACGATGACATTGAAAACACTTATATAACGACCAGCAAGCTATCAGACGTTAGTAATAGTGCAAAGGCTTGTAATTTAGAGTAGAGTGCCAATAGTGATAAAATTCAAAACTTAGAAATTGAAAAGAAGTTTTTTATGCATAAAATGGAAGAGTATAAATAACAGTATGATGTATTGGTTGAGAAATGATATGTAAGGGAAAATGAGCTCGTTGTGGCTCTTAAGAGTAAGGAGTAGGAATTAGATATGGCCTAAAGTACTATAAAGTAATTACGAAGCAAGAAAAAATACTATAAAAGTTAAGCTAGTACTTAAGAAGTAGAGTAATTGATGCAGCAGGTATAGGCATTAACATAGAAGAATGATAGCTTTGAAGGGTAATTAAGCTAATGCTAAGAAAAAAGTGAATTATTTAAGTAAAAGTACTATAAAGAGAAAGGAAAAAATGAAGTGTTGTAAAAGAATATATTAGAAAAGGATAAAGAAAACTCAAAATTGTATAAATCTATAAGTCAGAAGAACAGTAAAAGAGAGTATAAATAAACAAAAAACAATCAAATTCACTCTTTATAACAATAAATCCAAAAACTATAAAAAGAAAACTAAGAAATCAAATCCTTTCAGTCAACATTTAGTAAGACTTTTGATTATAATATTTAATCAGAAAACTCCCTAGAACAACTAGATCAATTGGATGCTACTCTTCAAAGTCTATTAGGTCCAAAATGCTACTAAAAATGATTCCAAAAGATAGATTAAGGTCTATATGAAGTAAAAGGCCAAAAAGTATTAGTAATAGCAAAAAACAATTCGATTTATTGTAAAAGTGGAGAATAAATGCTTACTTTAAAGCAATTTGTAGAAAAGATTCTCAAAGAATCTGATATACAAGCACCCCCAGCTCTAAAATTATCTGAATTTGGAAAACAGCAAACAAGTAAGCCATCATTTCACAGAAGAACCAATACAATGCCTGAATGTATGGACAACTTTTTAAACGAAAATGGGCAGTTTACAGTCTCCTTTGACATAAACGACAAAAAGATATAAAGACCCTCTTAAAGGCGATTTCTACTATAAACAGTGAGTTCAAGTAATAAAAAGGTCGGCAAAAACAATACCCCTCCTCCCAATAAGCGCAATGGCCATGTGAAAGTAGTAAAAACATCTTCTAGACCCAATACAGAGAGACGTAGTTCCCTTTCCTCAAGTCAATCAAGATATGCTTAGAGTAATAATGTTAAAAAAATCTTCCTATAATACCTAGTGAACTTGATGCTGGCTTTGGGGGCTGTATTACTTCAACGTTTTAGTTTTTATTGTCTAAATCTTTCATATTCTAATACTGGGCAAAATCTTAAAAATGCCCTGAGACTGCGTCATTTACATACAAATCTTTGTATATTGCTAGACCATTTCTTGCAAACATAAACAAAAATATTCCCAGTACTATATTCACTACAATGCTTTAAGTAAAATTTCCGTCAATTCAAATCATTAAAAACCCACTTAAGTGAAAGAAAACAAGTCCTATAATACAGAATAGAAAACAGTACTTTGAGTAAAGCTGCATAAACTCAATAGCTTCGTGCATAGATGTAGCGCCTTATCCCCCCATCAACGCTTTTCCAGGCCCAAACATAGAGCAAAAAGTAGCAATAGTAACAGTAAGCAACTCAGCCCCCATTGATATCAAAGTAGTCACTATATACGAAAAAATCAAAAATCTATTAGTGCCTTCCGGCACATCAATAATCAATCCTCCATAAGTAAAACCAGCTATAAATGCCCCCTAGGATGCCATTGTACCAAAACAAGCAGTTCAGAAATTCAGCTCTTTTTCCCTTATTTAAAGTGTTCTCACCTAAAGCTCCGTAAGAGTCTCATTCTTATACGCCTATAACATATTTTTAATACAATTTAACTCCTAAACTCCATATTTTCTAATAACTCTAATGCCGAAAAGACGTATATATATAGGAAGGCTTTCATCCCGTACTAGAACTCGTGACTTAGAGTCAATTTTTGAAAGATATGGAAGAATCAGAGATTTGGAAATGAAGCATGATTATGCCTTTATAGTAAAAGTTATATAGGAGTTTTATGATGACAGAGACGCTGAGAAGGCAGTAAGGAGAATGGACAGTAGAAATGTTGACGGATCTAGAATCAGAGTTGAATATGCGGGAGAGAGGCGAGATAGAAAAACTGCAAGCAGTGAGGATACTTGCTTTAATTGTGGGTAAAAAGGGCATTGGTAAATTATATACAGGGCCTATGAGTGTAAGTCGGAAGACTGGGGAGGAAAGTGCTACAAATGTGGGAATAGAGGACACAAGAGAAAAGATTGTTAATCTAAGTCACCTTAGAGGAGGCCTAAAAGTAGATCCCCTAGATAATCCAAACCTCAGTAAAGGTCCCCCTCTCCAGAAAAATCTAACAGTTCATCCCCTCGCGAAGCCTATCTAAGAGATGAGTACGAGGATTAGTATAGTAATTTTACTAAAGTACGATAAGTAATACCAAAGCTATAATTAGTAGCACAATAATGCAAAGCAAGCAGCTATCTTTTGAATTGTATATAAGCCTTTCTACCTTACTACTGGTTTTATCAAGCCTTACATTCGTATGATCTACCTTAACCTCCACATCATCTAATAATCTATTCTATAAATCCAACTCATCCCCTATATTGTTCGCCACATTCACTAAATTCTCACTGGTTCCCACCAGTGCATCCTCTATATCAGCCTACTGCTTCAACATCTACGATTAGGCTTAAAGCAAAGCATTATTAGAAAGATTCCTGGAATCCTCAGTTTCCCCAACCCCATCTTCTCTTCTAAAGTTCACACCAATACCAGCTTTCAGCTGTTTTTAAGTATTCCTAAACTTCTCGTCCATTTAACTCAACAACTCCTCCAACTCCTCTACTTACTCATCATAACGTCGTATGTCTTAGTCTGCGATTCTGTGGCGCATTGGATCTTGTTTGAAGTAAGTAAGGTTTCGGGATAAAGAGTCTATTTCTACAGCAAAGTCTTATAATCCTCCACGGATCTTAGAATCTATACGAGCTGTTACCTCGTTGTGGTATAAAAGGCGATCTCTCTCCTTTAAGTCTGACTCCAACGTATTTCTTATCTTATGAGCACGGTCTAAGTCCTTCAAAAATTCTTCCCTTTAAGCCATTTTGGGATTATTTATTAATAGTTCTCCGGGTGAAAATAATCTTTTCTATGTCGGATTTGTAATCTTAAAGTGCTTTTAAGGCGATTTGGGAGAAGTTGTAGTCTTGTAGATTAGTTTTTGGCGGCTTGGGAGAAGATGTGTTGATTATGTCTAAGTTTTTCAAGGACATTCTAAATATTCGGGAGTTTCGGCCAATGGATGGAATGTTCAAATAGCGGTGTTACAGGTCTATCAATTTGTTGTTTTAGAGTTTTAGGGGAGAAAAGGCCGTTTTTCGACGTCTGGTTGTAGTTATACGTCTTTAATTAAAAATTTGTTAGTATAATTAAAATCCTCGGGAGTATTCGCTTTAATGCTTTGCTAGTGTGTTAGTTTATGTACTTTTTAATTACATTTGCCTTGTATTAATACTTGCTCTTATGTTAATTTTAGGTGAAAGAGTTATTTGTTACCCTAATGGCAAAATTCGTTTCTTTTTAGATCTTTTAGTAAATAATCTATTTTTACATTATATTGAGTCTATTGTCCTTATCAAGGGTTCAGAGTATTATCTTTAATGGGTATTAGGTAACTAAATTAACCGATTTAATGATAAACCTTATTTTTCCTACATTTTTGTAATTTTTATTAATTATTTATAGAAAAATGATTGATTAATATACTTCTTTTATACAAAACTCTGCAAGCAGCTTCGAATCAATCTAACTCGCATACCTTGCCTAGAATTAACAATAATATTGTATACTCGTGAAATATTAACTTAATACACTGTTAATCCTCTGAAAATCAAATATCCTAATTTGTTTATTCTAAGATAATCTCAGCATTACTTAATTTCCTTTATAGCAATTTTTATGCCTCTCCTAATAGAAAATCTAACATGACATTGGCTCCAAATTACAATCCAACTGATTCTATCTTTTAACTATCAGCCTTAACCCCTAATTAACTTAAAAATCATTAACAAATCCCTTTAAACATACTCTACCATTTCTAATGCATTTGTCATATCCAGCAATGTCTCTTTTAAAATCTACTAAACCTAAACTTATACTTAGAATTAAGATCATCCAACACTTGCAACTACTCAATACATTCTCTTATATAAAACATACTAAAAACACAGCCTTTAGTATTCTCCTAGGATTATCAGAGGACTAGAACAAAGTAATTTCTGTTATTTTATCTAAGAAGCAGTCAACTAGGGAAATTTTCCCAAGTAATGGCAGTAATTTAATATAAATGGGCAAAGGTACTCCTAGTTTCGGTAAAAAGCACACGAAGAACCATGGCCTTTGCCGTCGTTGTGGCCAAAGAGCATACCACTTATAGAAAAAAGCATGTGCAAGTTGCGGATATCCCGAAAAGAAGATGAGGAAGTATAACTGGAGTATCAAAGCACTTAGAAGAAGGACTCAGGGAACTGGAAGGTTACAGTATTTAAAGAAATTATGGAGAAGGGCTAAGAATAATTTTATGGAAGGACATACACCTAAACCCAGAGTCAGTTCTGCTTAGTTTTAAGGTTTTAGTAAAAAATGAACATTGTGAAGGAAAAACAGTATAAATTTGTATCGACTGGAGCGGCGACTATAGAAACTGTTGCTAAGCCAGGACTGCGGCATTATAGATCTTTGGCTTTAGAAGGATCGTAGCAGTTTTATGGAGATGTTTTCACACTTATTGACTCTGTTGATTTAAGCACATCAGGGAAAATTTCATGGATGTTGGATGGGATAAGGAAGGTTACTAAGGGAGTTTAGAAGTTTAGTGATTTAAGTGTAAAGAAATCGTTGAGTAGGAGTATTGGGATGCTATCAAGAGTTGAGGATAATTTTAGTTGTAGTTAGAAGGAGTTAGAGAAGTACTTTGATGATAATTATATCGGAGTGCATTATAATTGGGCGTTTTCTAATTAGAATAGGGAGGTTTTGAGGTAGATACTGAAATTGGCAAGGAAGCATTTGCAGTTGAGGGAAATTTCGTATAAAGGGATTTGGGAGTATTTGAAAGTGTATGATCTGGCTTTAACTAGAATTACTGAGTTGAGCCCTAAAAGGACAGTTTTTGAGCATCAGATATAAGATTTAAGGTACTTTTGTAGATATGCTATGTCAATTTATGGAAAGTATTTGCTAAATGTAATCGGGTAGTGTAATCCTTACCATTTGGTGTCTTCCAAGACAAATGAATAATCTTTATTAGAATATACAGGATTGACGTAAGAGGCAATTGCTTATGCATTTTTAGAGAATCATGAAGATGTAACAAAGCATGCTGTATTAGTAGATCACAGCTTAAAATCAGTTGTTTTAGTAATTGCAGGCACTGATTCTTTTCTACACGTTATAAAAGATTTGTAAGTTGATTAAGAGTTTTTAGAGATCGAGGGTAAATAAGGCTATGTGCATACTGGAATTTATAAAAGTGCTGTTTCAGTAGACCGTTGAACTAGATATGTAATATAAGAGTAAATTTTGATAAACAATTATAGGAAAATTGTTATAACTGGGCATAGCTTAGGAGGAGGAATTGCTGTATTGATACCTTTGATTTGAATAAGAGATTAAGTTTTCCAGGATTTAGATGTAAAGATTTATGCATATGGAGCTCCACCTGTAATGAGCTAACCATTATCAGATTTAGTTGATGACATAGTTTTCAGTAGTGTACATGCAATGGATATTGTTCCAAGATTAAGCTTTGGAAGTGTTATTGATTTCTTAACTGCTATAAAATAGTTTGATTCAATGTAAATTGATAAAAGGGAAGACTAGTTTTAGGAGTAATTAGAGAGAGTGGTTATTGATAACACTAGTGAGGATAGATTGGTTTTAAGTGGAACTGTGTTTTAGATGAGAGCTCTCGGGGATTAAAGTCTTTAAGCATCCATTTGGATTGAGGATAAATTGTACTATAGGAATTTGATTTTAAATAAGAGCAGTATAAGCCATCATTTCCCTCTGTTATATGAAAGGAAACTAGAAGAAATTTAATAGCCAGATCTTAATATTACTAGAAGATCATGCTTTTTCTGATGAAAGTAGCTTTAATTAACATATTAACTTATTATAAATCACTGATTTCATGCTCTCAAGGAACATGCCATTCAATTATCCTTTACATTTAAATTTTTATTATGAGTGATTTTCCAATGAAATACAGCTTATATCATTGTGACTAATGATAAATAAAGTTGTCAACTGTTTGATAGTGGAGTAGGAATTTTATTGAAATATAATTTTAAAAGTAGACAAATAATTAACTACTTTTCATCTTATATATCTATAGTAAATAAGCTTTAATAATTAGAGTTTCAAATGTATATTAATCATTTTTGACTAGATCAATATTCTATAATTTAGGATTATTTATAACTTTCATTCTACAAACTAAGCATATTACTCCTTTGTTATACCACTCTTAATAAAAATCATATTACTAGTACTAAAACAGACATATTATATAGTGAGATAGGCATTAAATTATCAAACATACCAAAATTATTATATTTTTGAAGTTAGCGAATCAAAATTTAAAGCTAGTATATTAAACGATTAATAAGTTGTAGTCCTAATACAATAATCTAATAACTTACTATAATGCATAATATTCTCTAATCTTTAGATAAATTAGAGTTTACTATCTTTTTATTATACAATTAGTTATACCTATCAACATATATCCTAAATAGCAAAAATTATATATAGAATTGATAGTTAATTACAGCTAAATACTAGCATTTATAATCTCTACTTAAAAGGCCTAGAGTTTTTTCTCTATTTAAAATATGCTAAAAAGTAGCCTGACTATTCTCTGCAAGAGATGACTTAGACACAACTCCATTTGACTCTAAGCAGTGATAAGCTAGTAATAACATACCCAATAGTAG
>CAKKTI010000105.1:3600-26411 GCA_920105805.1 Condylostoma magnum
TAAATTATTCTTTAATATTATCATTTTCATGTAGTAAAGCCTCTTGCTGAATGATTTAATTGCTACTTGATTATAGTACCTAAGACTTAATTCGCCTAATATCATATATTTATTGCAGTAAAAACCCTAGTATTATGATTAAATTTTATACTAGTATTCACCAATCTTTAAAAGCAATAATAATTATGACCATATGTATCCCCAGCATAGCAAAATTGATAATTAAAGTTATTCTCTGATTGTTAATATTGGCAGTTTCTATCTTATCATACACAATTACTAGAATTATTATGTAACTTGATAGAAAAACTTTACTATCATCATCCTTACTTGCCAGTCATAGTAAGACATCAGGATCTGTTACGGTTATTAATAAAGTTACTATAAATATCAAAATCTTTTCAATTATAAGTTTGTGTAAGACAGTTTTGAATTTTGAGCAAAGTGATAATCCATAGAATATAAAGACAGCTGTTGTTAGCACTATTTAAGCTATTATTATTTCATTAGAACTAACTTTATCTATTACATCAAAAATCGTGTAAACTGAATATCCGATCAAAACTGTGCATATTAATATATTATATTTTCGAGGCTTAGACTGCTGTTATTAGAGAATATTATCTTGGATTAAAGACCTTTAAGTTTACTAATATGTTCCTTTTGAACTGTTAGTATGAGTGGAGCTCTTTAGATTTATTTAATCCATTACTATTTTTATTACATTAAAAGTATTTGAGAGGATAAAGTACTATATTTATGGATGTTAAATTCTACTAAATTCATAATTTGAGTATAACATGTTTTACTCTAAAGTTAATAATATGATTTAAAGTATCAAAAGTCATTAGGAGTATATAATTTTATGGATTTAGTTGAATAACATTAAAAAGTTTAAAAGAAAAAATTAATAAGTGATTTATCTTAATTCATAGTCTTTTAGCTATAAATTTATATTTAAACTCAACAATAAGTGAAATTAGTATGAAGTTAAGCAGTAAATAGATATAATCCTCTATTATACTACATCCAATTTAAATATTGTAGAAAACAATAAGCATACATATTTGTTTGCATATGCTAAAATTTACTTATAAAACGATTCAATCTAACTAAGATTTTAATCCTTATCATCTCTTGGGAGTAAATAAAAGGATGGAGGCTCATTATATCTACTTTTAGTTTAGTTATCTTATTAATTGTATTGTTCATTTTTATCCTGTAACTTCTAATTATCATAATAATTCGTATAAGCATTTCTATCTTAATAAGCTTAAAAATTCTATTCATGAGAGTAGCTATCTTATTATACAGTAGGATTTGATTAATTGCCTTAGTAAAATTGATTATTTACCATTGTAGGATTTTATTATAAACTCTAAGTTTAATAAGGTAGCAATGGTTTCTTTTGAATCGTATCAGGGCAGAGTTTTTATAAGTTTTCTTCATGTAAAGCTATCATATCGTTGATCGCTTAATCATATTGCGTTAATCTATATGCAATTATTACAGACATATTCATGGTAAGACTTAATATGCCTAAATTGCTTGCAACTCTTTACCACGTCATCTTTTGCTCGAAGTAATTTTAAAGGTACATTTTATCTATTAATATTGTACCTAAAATTGCAGAAGAGCTAAACCAAAAGCCTAAACGTTTAATTAATTAAGTTTTCCTGTCAAAAATTTCTTCCTGAGGGCTATTCAGCTTCGGAAGTGTCTAGTTTTGGCATGCTTTCATAAAACATTGCTATAAGGATAGGTTGTAATCATGCATATCCCTTTCCATTATATTAAAATAAATTTGTAAAGATTAAGTAACAAGGATGATTATGTATAGCATGCGATCTATAAATATATACAAGACTGAGAGCTTGAGTGTATTTAAATATAAGAAGATTATTCAAAAGTACTTGAGTAAAAATAAATTGTAATAACTAGTCTATTCAGCAGTGCACACTCATATAATGAACTTTTGAACACTAGTAATCTATATATACAACATTCATAAGCAAAAATCATTTTTAATTTCAGTTGATTATATAGTCCTCTGTAGATTTTAAAGCTTAAATACTAACTTATAAAATCATTTTTCTACATAATTGATATTATTGGGTAAAATCATATCATTTAAACCGATACATTTTAAGATAATACATCTTTTGGCTAGTAGCAGAGATATGGTTTGCACATTTTATAAGAAAAAGTTTTCACCTATCTAGTTCTGACTTATTGAATCCTAATTTATCAAACTAATCAGCTTAGTATATTAGAAATGTTTATTTACTATACTACAATTATGCATCATTACTGCTGTGTCTTCTAACTAGTTTCTAATCTTCCTTCAGTAATTTCCGATCGGAAGGCTGTCATGGGATTTCTTATGTATTTTCTTCATCTAGTCCTTCCAGAGTACTAATAGTAGAAAGTGTTTATCTATTTTATTCATTTGCAATTGAAGGCCTTTCTTGTTTTTAAATTTCATTAGGTGTATCCCATTCATACCGGTGATTTCCAAACTTAATTTATTCCTTAACAAAGTCAAAGTTATATTTTATTGATAATTTCTATGCTTCTTAAGATAGCTCATCTCTAACTTGTTGCATAAAACTTTCGATATCCACTATATCTTATTGAGAAAGTGGCTCAAATAATCCCATATTTATTATATAAAAGATACAGATTAATATAGGAAAAATGTAGTGTTAAATATAGCTACTGATATTTTGAAATATACTATTTTGCCCTATAGCAATTATGATTTTAGTATAACTGAGCTTTAAAAAGGATTATCTAATAGTTTTATGCAAAAATTATGTAATCCTAATATTACCTTCAATCTATCCAATTTGCATAAACTATATATAATACTTCCATACAATAAAACAACTTCAAATACTCAATAAAAACCTTTAAATCCCTAAACTTTAATAAAATAATCCGTTAAAATTTCTAAAAATGTAATACTCTATATAAGTCTATTCTTTAAACTAAGGTAAACGAAGACAATTAAAATACAGAAACAAACTATGTTCTATTTTCGTAGACGATTAATCCATACAAGCAGCCAAGCCAATTGATGATTGAAGCACAATTATAATATGATCAGGATCCTTCCAGCAGGGATAAAATATTGAATTGCCTTTAAGAGTGTACTGAGATGGTCCTAACCACGATCTTACAACCAAATACCAAATAAACTCATTTCCTTACTTTCTCTACTGAGAATAAGGTCACTTAGTACATGCAGCCCTATTTCCTTACAAACTACCAAGCGTAGAATGTTAAAATGCTCCTCCACTTTGTATAAAGCTAAAATCATTGGCAAATATTTCAAGTAGATAAACCAGAGACTAAAAGATGCACACATAAAGTAGAAGCTTATCTTGTAGAAGAGTTTAAAACTTGATGTATATGCAGAAAAGTTCAGGAAGTCATTGCAAAACACCGTTACATGCCGGTATTAAAAGAAATCCATTGAATAGCTTCAATTATATCAAGATTCCCAAAAATGAGTTATGATTAATAAGTTTAATTGTTTATGAATTTAGGACAAACTTGTAATAATATGCATCCTATAGTCTATAAAATATGTAAAATCTGGAATGAAAATATACATAAAAATGCTAATTTATCTAATTAGAATAAGTGATCTTCTCGTCAAGTAAATAATGTTCTATTAAAGTTTACTTTAAAGTTAAAGGAATTTCTTTATACCTAGTGGGTGTTCTCGCAAAGCAATAAGCAATATTTACAATAGTCATTCTTTTATTACAATAATTCGCCAATTCCTACAAAAACTGTTTTTCATTCACTAAAAATTAATCGATTTTATTCTAGTTTGCTCTTGCACCTAAATATATCATCTTTTTTATCGCATTTGTAAAGTCACTTTTTAAGCGTTTTTAGTTCTGCGCGAAATTAAAGAATTCTTCTAGTGGATTAGTATTGAGTTTGTTAGGCAAATTTAAAGGTAGATTCAAGTCAATTCAAATTCTAATAGTCCTCGCATCTTACTTCTTAATTGCTAGATGCAGAAGTGTATCCCCATATTAATTGAGATCAATGTCTTCAATCCTAGCGAATTTTGCTATTACTCTATAAACTTAGTCAGCCATTGGGATTTAATTGTCAAAAATCATCTAAAATGCTTTTTTTCATATATTTTAGTCTAATTTCTCATGCAAGTTTATAAGTTATGAAGTATCAACCCGTCCACAAAAGGTTAGGATTGTATCAATAGCTTATTACTCGTCTAGTACTGGCATATTATTACAAAGAATATAGCTTAAACAACTCGGAGAATAGTACGCAGTTTGTAGTATGTTTAAATCATCGTATGTTTAATCGATTGCTTAGGGATACTTTTCCAGTATCAATTATAATTAATCTGCTCTGTCATGATTAACTGCAGACAAGACAAAAGGAAGCTCAAATTCACTTTAATGATCTCCTATTACAAAATTATTTAAAACTCCTTATAATTATTCCTATGAACCATTAGAAATAACTAAATTTAGCACACTTGATCCAATATCCTTATTAAACTCTAATACGTCCACTTAATTAGCTTAAATATAATCTTCCAGTTCCTTATACGAGCTTTGAGTATTAATTAACTATAATAATTAAAAGGACATTTTATATAAGCTAACTAAAACTGCTAAAGATAATTAGACAAAATGCTGATCGCTTAGTTCGACGACTTCAAGTTAATAAAAACCAGCTGTAAAATAGAGTCTAGAACTCTTAATGATATTTATTTTTTTGGATCCCCTGATAAGTTAGAACTTTAATTAGTAGACACAACACAGCAACTTCTATGAAACCTTTCGTTCTAGACTGACTTCTTCATCCGCTATGAATGCACTGCCCCCTTAATTCAATTTGGAGTACATACAAAGAGCTTTCAGTAGATGTTAAATTTACTGCATTATGGGGATCGCTTGAAGCTTAAGTATAGTAATGGAGATGATATGCTCATTTTCAAGATAATCAACAACCGCAAAAGACAGTATACTAAATTCCACCTGAAGATTTTAGATTTTGTATAAACTTAGTATGTGCTGGATATAGACTATAACAATGTTATCTAAATTAAAACTAGTATTCTAAGCAATATTATTGAGAATTCATAAGAGTATACAGAGCATATTGAGCTACTGTGTAGTGAAAATGATGTTTAAATTACATTTTATGACAAAGATGACATAACAGGGATAATGAATCTATAGGAATAAGACAACCTGCAGATAAAAAAGAGTGAGAAATTACCTTCAAAATACAGCGCAAATCATTTAAACAAATTGCGTAGGTTTTTAATAATGATGGAAAGTGTAGTAATTATGTTTGGGCAAGAAAAACCGATATATGTTAAAATGCTGCAGACTAGCTCGTCGATAGATTACTATGTAGCACCTATAATTAATCATCAAGATTGTTAGTTATTAAATTAGCCCTAAATGAAATATTAAATTCATATTCTTTCCCTCGCTTTACTTGAACTTCCGCGTTATTGTATAGATTTACTATAAAATTAATATCTTTTCTTGCCTAGTTGTTAATACATAGGAAGCAGTTGTGCTATCGGCAGATCGTATATTTATTTATTGTACTAAAGCATAAATATTGATGATTCTCGCATTGAGCTCCACAATATCTACCCCTTTAAAATCTTTACCTGCATATTAAGCATTATAAGTAGTTTTTTATATCGCTTATCATTAATATATGCTGATTTTTATCACAAGCTGAGTCCTTTAGCAAGAAGTATCTTCCTGGGAAGTTATGATATGCTTAAAACTAGCATCAAGCTCATTTCATAGCATAGCAATTTAGCTGATATTTTTCTTAATAGTTTGTATTATTAAGCACCCCCATCCACCTACTTTAGCAGTTTGGACCCTTTTACTCTTTTGTACAGTATTAACAAGGCTTATTTAGTCAATTAAAAAGAGCCTTACAAGATCTTTCTAAGCAGAATATACTTTTAATATCCAGATACTCTATAATGATACCCCATATATTAGTTGATAATTATGACCTTTGAGGTTATTGAAATAAAATAGGAGGTTGTCTATATTTTAAAGGGATGTTTTTAACAAATTCTGATTTTTCTATATTCTTATTACCCTTTTAAAATTTAGGAACAATAGGGCTATGATTAATTCTATTGGTTTTGTATAATCTATTCATAGCATCCGTGTTCATTTGCTCGTGCTTTTTGATAATTTGCCATCCTTCTTCTAAGCCTTACCTATAGACATCATTATTAGCTCTTCTTCCTTCTTAGAAAAGCCTTTAGAAATCAATCTCTAATTATAAAGCACGTTACCTCGCTTCTAACATAACATTCGTCGCTTTTTTGGTTTTATCTGCTAAAGATTTAATAGCTTGTTCTTTGGCTTCAATAAGATTTTAGAGTTCTGACATATATTAAAATGAATTTTATTATTTGATTGATGCCTTTTACTGTAAAGATTTAATAGCACAATGATGCATTTAACTCTTATTATTTTAGAAGGATTCATGTGTATTATTAGACGCAATCAAATTAGAAAACAATGTACTCAGATGAATAATAAAAGCCAGTGCTACTTTATATTCATACAATAAAAGAGTTCTCCTAATATATTGGTTATTAATCCAAATAACTCAGTAAAGACTTCATACTTATAATCTTACAAAAACTTATCTAAGTACATTAATAAAAATACTCTACTTAATAATATAGTAAAATGTCTTTTGGTATTGTCCCAAGATTACAATAATATGTTTTAAGCAAATATGCATGAAGTGAAGCTCAAAAAAGCTTCCTAAATCACCCTGCTGGACCTTTTACAATTCATTTCTGGTGTCCTTTTATGAAATGGGGAATAACAATAGCAAATATTGGAGATATTATGGTTGTAGCTCCTTAAAATATTTCAACTGGATAATAATCTGCAGTTACCATGACTGGATTAATTTGGGCAAGATACTCTACTTAAATTATACCCAAAAACTGGAGTTTATGTGCTGTCAATTTTTGTATGGGTCTCACGGGAATAATATAATTATCAAGAAAGTTTCTCTATGGAAGTAGTCCAAAAGAAGAATAGCTAGATAGTAATTGATTTTAGGAATATTTTATTGATTTAAGAGTAGACTTTAGGAGTTCTAGTTAATTGAAAGAATATTACTTAAAGTGATCAATTTAATAATAAACTATTACATATTAAAATGATATACAGTATTGAAACTTGATCTTTAAGTATGATAACAAAAATTAACCAGAAAAAATTAAGATAATGATCTTTTGAATTACTTTTGTATATTTTAACGTTGTAAAATGAAAATCAAATTAAATAATTGTCTAAATATAGAAATAATCGATTGGATTAGAATACTGTAATTACTGCTTTATGAAACATTACATAAGTACTTTTATTATTCCTAATATCATATCCTTCTCTTATTCATAAACAATACACACTTATTTAGTACAACAGTAATAATTATATACAAATATGGGCGCTATGCATCAATCGAGGAGATAAGCAAAGTTAAGGTAAGCTTCACAGTGCGATTACTGCACTACGAATTACGATATTAAATTAGAGTGTGGTTGTAGATTTTGTCAGAAGTGCATCAGTAATCTAATTTTATTTCAAAAGCGTAATAATATCAAGAATATTACAAAATGCTAAATTCATTAAGTAGAGATAAGAAATTTAGAGTAGATATTTAGATGCTATCCCAATTTATACGAAATTTATTTTGATTTAGTAAATAACGGAATTTGCTAATACTGTAATTAAGATAGCTCGCAGTTATAATCTCTTTATTGCCACCAAATTTGTAATACATGCATTTTACAGTATAATTCTAACATTGTAGACTAAGGTGAGTATTAATTATTAGGATGTCCTCTCTGCCAAAATGATATAGACTTACAACTAATGGAGCAGCTAATGGATGAGCAGTTGTTTGATAGGTATATTCATCTTAATTAGCTAAAGGTGTGTAACCATGATGCTATTCTTTGTTAATAATGCGATTTATTCGTTTTATGTCCTTAATGAAATGGAAACTAAATTTGTCCAAATTGTTAGAATAAAATTTGCAGCATATGCAATAAAATTCACTAAATGAACAAATGTGGAATATAATAACCTATTTAAGCCGAATATTCTTGTTGTCCATATTGCTAAGAAAAGGAAATAAAGACTAATTAGTCAAATTTTATTTAATGTAATAGTCAGCTTTGCAATGGATAAAAGTATTATTGTTTTTTATGTAAGTAAAAGCTATAGTATCTAGATTAATTATTGCATTATAAAAGATTCGGACCCTTTGGAAATAAATGCGATGTAACTGATTCAATTAACTATTTAGATAGATAAACTTACTTTGTTGTAAATTTTGTAGCTTTTATATCGATTCATATTAACCTTATATTGCTTTATTGGTGTTTTATTATATTAGTAATTCTTCAAAGCTTTCTAGTAGTTATATGAAGTCTAGCATAACTTGTATTTTATAATTACTAATACCAAATCATTAAAAAGGGAAATCTATTGTTTAATTTATTTTGTAATCAGATATAAGCTCAATATACCAAGGAATAAAGTAAATTGTGCATAAAATATACTGAATAAAGGAAGCTATGATTATAAATGTTGGAATACTTGAACTTAAATTTATAAAGTGTAAAGAGATTATAATTCTATATAGATTTAATCTTTTATCAAGATAAATCAGTTACCCTGTAGATTATTTCAAACTATAAATAATTAAAAATGTTTAGTTGATTGCTAAAAAATTAATGTAGAATAAGAAATTTCAGTAAGTAAAGCCTGTATATCTTTAAAATTTTATTAAGTATGATCTAAAGCATGATTCTACTTATTTCTAAATTTGAAAAAGATAGTCTTTTAGGACTATTTAACTAATTTATTTTAAATTTTAATGTGGCTTAATGTATAAAGCAAGTTTATGTTAGTATTAAACTATATATTACATTTGAAATTGAAAACGTACATATATTACTTCTAATTATAGTTAACCAAATTCCTTTCCATTAGGATTTTCTTTTGTATTATTATAAATTATCGAAATAGAGCCTTAGAATTAGTATACTTTATATAAACGACTAAATTTGCAATATGATTGCCTTTAAATCATGCAAACTGATATAATAGCACTTAACACGATCTTCCTATAAATACAAAAACAAACTAATTAAACAAATTCCCCAAACCACTTTAGCAGTTGAAAATCTCCTATATGCTAATTGAGATTAATTAACTTAATAAACTTCATTTTACCTTTATAATAAAAATGATTGGATTTATTGCAAGAAGACTCAGGTCTTAAATTCCCCAATTTCCCTTTGAATCATAGGAGTTAGGAAACTTAGAAATGCTATCATAGTTTTCAAGCCTCTACGAAATTTTAAATCATGGAATGGATACCTTCAACACGGACATTTTCAAGCTTCAACTAGGGCCAGTGAACATGGTCGCATTGGGTAATCCTAAATATTTGAAGTCAGTTTCAAAACTAGTAGACAGAAATCCACTTGAAATGGAAAGCTATAAATCAGTTCTAGGGGACAAGAGTATAATTGTACTGAGCAACCCTGAATTCAGTAGGGTTAAAAACTACTTATATCCTCTGTTTTCCATGAAAATGATCAAAAATATACACTTTGATCATATGGCAAAGGTAATCAATGAGTGGGCTATTCCATAAATAGAAGAATCACTCACATCTCCTAATCCGATTATTGGAAAAGATTTAGGATTAGGGATTTCACTAAGAGTAATAATTTCTTCATCTTTTGGAATTGATGTTTTAAATGATTCTCAAAGATGTAAGGAGTAAATTGAACAAATTGAAAATTACTGGAAGTTGTTTACAGATGCAACTAGTTCAGGCCCTATATAAGAAGGAACAGAAAGCTATGAAATTAAACAAAGAGCCGAATAGAGTCTAAAGCAAATAGTAGAAGAAGTTTAGAGCAATCAATATAAGAATTAAGCAGCTAATAATATTACTTAGTAGCTACTATAATTAGAAGATTTTGGAGAAACAGTGGACTAGATAAGAACGTTGGCTATTGGTGGAACCCATACAACAGGATACTTACTAAACTGGTTGTTTTACTTTTTAGCAAAATACCCTGAAGTTTAAGAAAAATTACACTAAGAAATAGATAGCCAGAAAGGGTCAATTGACTATGATTTTATTCGCCAAATGCAGTATGCTAGAAATTTAATTGATGAAGTTCTAAGATACACTCATTATCTTTAGGGTTATATGAGATATAGTGGAAATGAAGAAATACAGTTGCCTGATGGCTATGTAATAGAAAAGGAAACATCTATATTGGTATACCTTAAAAAAATGTTCTATCATGCTGACTATTGGGATTAACCTTAATCTTTTAATCCTGATAGGTTTTTAGATCCGAAAAGTAGAGGATTGCATTTCCAGCCTTTTGGATTTTAAGGAGGAAGAGTTTGCCCTGGAAGTAATTTCGCAAATGTTGAAGTTAGTTTGGCTTTAGCATCTATTTTTAAAAGGTACAGAGTAGATTTTGATAGCTAATAAGAAGAGATTACTATGGTCCAAACTATAAATACTATTCCATCAAAGGACATTTTAATTAGATTCAGCCGACGTTAGTTTAGTTAGACTTCAATTGGATTTATAAGAATTTTTAATTATATATTGAATATGCAATAAACCTAATTTACTCTTATTTTTAAGCTAGCTATGCACTTATATTACCAAAATATACTAATTAATCCTAACTCATTAAACTTTCCTTATAATATTTTGCAAAGGAGTTTTCAACAATATAAGGAAAAGTCAAGCTTGCTTCTCCAAACACTTTTACTCCTTTAGTCTTATAATGAACTTTATGCCAAGTAATAGCTTCATCTATCGAGGCTCCACCATCTGAACCATCAAACTCCTAAGTAGTTGATAAATAAACAACGAAATTTAGCCCATACCTCAAAATATTCGGAAGTAAGATATGGTGCTTACTTGTCCCAGCCCCAATAATAACAGCTCCTGCTTTAGGATAAACCCTTGTATTGTTATACAGATCAAATATATCAAGGGCTATATCAACTACTAGTTTTTCGTTTTAAAGGTGGAATTGATTAAGGAAAAAGCCTATATTTGAATCTAGTATAGCTGGTGAGTAGATAGTTATATCATTCATAGCAGCATGGTACACAAATGAACGTTAATCATTGATTTTTTCTCCTAAAAATTTAGCAATTGTTGTAGGTCTTCATATTTATCCCTTCTATTACTCAATAAGCATTTCATCAAATGCACTGTTTAGTCATTTTTGTAACTCCGATAATAATGCTTAGGGAATTATTACATTTCCATTACGAATTAATCCCTTCTTAAGCAATTCTCTATCATTTTACTTAAAATCATCAATGTAAATATCTCCCATACATTTCAGTAAATCAAACTCCATACTGCCACCAGTAGTTGAGATCACATCGATTAACTTATTCTTTGCAAGAAAAGTGATACTATCCCTCATTCCACTAGCTGCTGTAATTGTAGTAAAGCCTAAGAACTTTTTACATTGTACTTGGGATCTCTCATAAGGATCAGTAATCGTATCTTCTTCCTCTATCTCATCATCTGATAACCTTCATCTAAGCATTTGGTTTACTATGTCAATGGCTTTTGAAACATTTGTGGCTTGAATTCCTGTAGTCTCATATGAATCAATGACTTGCTGTATATCTTAGGTTTGATGTAGATTAAAGGAAGAAGTTTATGGAAGATCAGGGATTTAGACAGATTATTAAAAAAATCTATCGTGTACTAATTTGTTAGTTTGTTATAAAGTGCTTCGCACTTTATTTCCATAGGACATAAGACGCCTTATACAAGCCATTTTAACACTATTATAGTTTTTAGTTACATGAATTATATTATTTTTATTGTCTCCAATCTCTTGCTTTGGGTTATTTGATCTAAGTAATCCAAACATACTCCTAGTGCAACTATCAATAAGCCAAAACACTGCAAAGCTGATAAGCTGTGGCCAAATAGGAGAAAGGATAATATTATACTGAGAAACTTTCTTGTAGTTGTTATTATATTTAACTTGAAGCTTCCATATTTTTCAAGAGCTTGAAATAAGAACAATTGTCCAACAGAGCTGCAAAGAGATAAAGCGAATATTTTTGATATAATGTTTTATATGTTGAATTGATGCTATAGTATAAGTAAACTACTTGCTTATGTATTTTAAATTCCAATTATAAAGCATATTTCTAAGAAGCCAATTAGATTACAATAAAACATCATATCAAGCCCAGTAGGCTTGAATTTAAATCTTGAATACTCAGTGCAATAAGATACAATTACATCAACAAAAGTAGCAATTATCATTAAACCTAGCCCCATAAAACTATCATTTTTACTATCTATGCTATCTTAATTATTATACACAAATATTCCAAATATAAGCAAGAAAGTAGTGCCGAATTATTAATATCTGACATAAGAAGGCTTGAATAGCAAATTTCCAATTAGTACAGGAAGCATTTTGCATGAATTAAATAAATTTAAAGTAGGATAAGATACATACTTAAGAGAGTAATTTGATAGTAATAAAGAAGCAATATATCCTGTAGAGTGCACAACAATTATCATAAAATTACTCCGCATCTTATAAAATCTAAATTTAATACCTTCTTTTGCACTTTTCTGCATAATCTACATAATTAATCCTGCAATTAATCCTATAAAGCATTAGGACAATATAACAATTTCTGGATAGTAAAACAAATTCCCATCATCATCCTTGACTAGATAAACAGTTTCCTATAAAACACCAAAGATTATATAGCTTGTAAATATTCCTGTAAAAATATACAAGAATTCGCCTTATTTGCTAAGTTGATTATAACCCATTTTTAACAAATTTTAAATAAAACGACTCTCATTCCTTACTTTCTTCATTTTCCTCCACTTTTGCCACTCTTCTTCTCTTTCTCCTATCTTTTTGCTTTTAAATCCTATTAATCCTTCTTCCCATCTTACTATCTCTTCCATTCACAGAATACTCTACTTTCTCAGTCAGCCTCTTTAAAGCTATATGTCTATTAATATCTAAATTTCTAGAATCGTGTACTTTTACAGAAATATTTGTAGGAATATGCGTTAAACACACACAATTTGTTGCCTTATTCACATTTTACCCACCTGGTCCCCATCCAGTAGTAAAAAGTTCCTAAAGATCCGAAGGATCTAACTTAAATTTAGCAAATGCCCTAAATAGCCTAGAATACATTACTAACTATTAAAAATGGATTTTCGGTACACGTGGTAATCATTGAATTTCTTCCATCCTCCAGAAAACTCGTCGGAATGTATAAAACTGTCCATTTTCATAGCATTGTGTAGAAAGTTCATATATTCTGTAAAGTTCATGATCCCTTGATAATATAATAAGTAATCAACATCAAATCTATCCCCCTGGTCTAAAAATACAGGCTCTTTTTGTAATAGCTTATTTATATATGGAAACAGTTTTAATGTCATTGTATAAGCTGTTTTTTCAGGATCATGAAGCTTATAATAATCAATTTCATCTGTAACATACTAATTTTTGTAGTTTTTCTCATCCCATTCAGTTTATTCATCGAATCTTTCTACTGTTATGAGCATATCCTTGTATTTATACTACGCCAGGAACCCTATTCTAATCATTTCATCATCTGGAAACTTGGAAGTGATATCATCTAAAATTATTTAAAGAATATTCATGCATGTCTTCAATACCAGATCCCCGAACTAATCTGCTCCTAGTAATCTCTTCTCGATCTCCTTTAAAGCAATGTACTCAAAGGCAAAGATTTCGTCGGTGTTGTGATAAGCAATAAAGGCTCCATCCATTCTTCCCATCTTAATCTGAAAGAAATACTTGATTAAAAGAGATCTCACAAGGTCAAAATATTCCCGCTCAAAGGAGGAATGCAGCCCTTCCCTTTGATTAATTTCATAGTCTAAGTAATCCTTGATATTTTTAACATCATACCTTTAAGGTGCAGTGGCTCTAGTTTTTATTTCAAATACAAAAAGGTCACCATCCTCACCCATTCCTTCGGCATCGATTTAAGATCTTACTAAAATATTCCCAAGCTTCCTAAACCTATAACTTCCATCTGCTCCTAGTAACTCGTTTATCACATCTTAGGGAGGCTCTTTAGATGTGTCAACTAGCTTAAGAAACTTATCCTCTTCTATAGTAAGCATTCCTTCTAGTGATTTTCCTAGGTTCATTAGAATCTGATTGCTTTTAGGGAAAATTCCACTGTCTCCATCAATAGAGTACATGTTAGTGTCCTTTACCTTCCTTAGCATAAATGTAACTGGACGTCTGTAAGCACTCATGTATGTCATGTTCTTGCTGTCGTATAGTTTTCCAAGTCCTGTCATGTTAGGAGACCTGAAATTCATTAGTGTGTAGAAAATGTGCTGGAGGGCCTCAGTTACACTGCTAGATCCCGTTACATACCTGGCATTTGTATCTTATCCACTATAACGCAGTACTACATCTTGGCTTGGAGGAGTGTATTTTGGAAATCTTTCCAAGATTTCCTGTGTCGGCATTATAATCTTCTTTACAAATTTGCTGTTGTTTAACTAACAAAATTAGTCAGAAGGATAAATGCCCTCAGTTCTTAAAATCCTGTGTAGATTATGCTTTAAGGTTGGAGGACGATTGTAATTTGATTCTATTATTAAATCATTAAAGTTATCAATATCTAACTTTTAAGCGTATTGCTCAAAACGAGTATTAACATGATTGGTTGCCTTTTGTTCTATATTTGTCACAATATCATTAAATCCAAATGGAGCCCTATAGAACCGCTTTAGTAGCCTAGTTACCATATTTATACAGTTATTAAAAGACATGGAGTAGATAGTCAACAATATGACAGGAACTGTCAAGAAAACTATTAATGAAAGAGAGAAACTGGGACTACTGGCTTCTCAAATGGCTGAAATGGGAAGTGACTATGAAGATATGCGAAAAGCTAGGGAAGAGGCTAAAAGGCAATTGGAGGCTAAATTTAAGGATGTTTATAATTAAATTAAAGATACTAGGGACTTTGTGACTTAGGAGGGAAAAAGGGTGAATGAGGTTTTAAAGAATTTTTAGTCTAAATTTGATACTGAGCTTAGGGAGTTGAAATAATATACAGTTGACAGCTTTGAAAAGGAAAGATAAGACAGAGAAACTGCGGAGGCTGAGGCAAATGCACGTATGGATAATCTAGAATAGCAAATAGAGGATGAAAGATAAGAAAGGTAAAAACAAACAGAAGACATTTTAAACCCTGTACGAAAATCAATTGCATGGCTTGAAAAGGCGTATGAGAAGGAGAAAAACACTCGAATATAGAAAGAAGAGGAAATAATGGAGAGATTAGAAGAGGATTGCAAGAAAATGAATGATAAAATGGATGAAGAAAAGATTAACAGGGTTGTTAAAATGGCCGAATTAAAAGACACCTTAAACTAGGATATGCAAATATAAAACAACCATATTGATAGTTTCTAACAGTAAACAAGAGATGCATTAACTGATATGAAAAATGGAATTGTGGAAGAATTAAGGTCCAGATTAGACCATCAAGACGAAATGCTGGATAATCTAAGCAAGTTTATTGGTACATTCCAAAATACACTTAAAATCATAGGCAAAGATATTTGAATCATAAGTTATTTTTATAAGCTAATACTTCGTTGAGTTTTTCATACAAAAATGTGGTGATTTCAATGCTTTCAAAAGGAATTAGGAACTTTGTATATAGGTGATACTTTTTGTTTTAACTACGGGTAGTGTCAATAACTATTCCTTTATCATTCATGTAAATTCCTATAATATTCTTAGTCTCTATCTCTCACTCTGCCTTCCGCTTATTAATATCTATCAAAATGACATGGTCTAGATAAATAACGCAAAGTTAACGTTAGTTTCTTAAATCAGTGCCAAGTGCCTATGCTATGAAGTTCTTATGAAAATATATTCCCTTTCTTACAGTTGACATGAACTGAAGTACTTAAGCATCGTATTCATTGTAAGATTTAATCACATTAAACGACCCATAAATAGCCCTAGGTGCTCTTGTTCTTTTATACTGTAATGACTTCGAGGCCTTTCCAAATGTGTTTTTAACTCCTTCAGCAATATTAGTGGCTACATCTAACATACCAGTAGTGGGCTTAGCTATAAGTCCTATTAGTCCTTTAGCAATTCCAGATGGCAGTCCTTTCACCTTTCTTTTTCTATAACTTTCTAAGGGGTCTTTTACAAGTCCTGCAATTCCTTTACCAATACTAGCAAAAAAGTTGTTAAAACCAATACCAATTCCATCTACTATGTCTCTAGGGGGATTTTTAAGCTTGAAGATTTAACGCTGTATAAGATATTATTTGTCTAACGATGATAAGGTTAGTCCTGTAGCTATAGAATTAGATATTTTAGCTATTGAACCAAAAGTACCTTGAATTATATTTTTTAATAATAACCCTCCACCCATTGCTAAGCCTTTACAGGCTTATACTGGGCCTTTCCTAAACCCGGATTTTGACTTTAGATAAAGTTCCTAAAATCCTTCGCCTATTTAATTTAATAAGCCTATTGGATTACCTAATAAGTCAGAATGTCCTATGATGGTGTAAACTTCTCGGAAAAGTATAGATTGGTAATTATCTGAAATTGTTTTGATGATTTATACTTAAGAGCCAAATCACTCATCAAGTAAGAATTATTTAAAATTTATTGGCGCAAGCTCTATTGAAGTAAGAGCCATTCCTGAAGGACTGATAACTGAGTCCTCTATGCTTTCATTTAAGTTGATATCTAGTGCCATTAAGGAAAACTTTATCTATATTGGATGTATTAAAAGTTTTTCGAAGTAAAACCGATTTCCTGTACCCAAAACATCCTCTGTTGTCCAAATAGGACGTTTGTTGTATTGATAATACTTGTTCCTTGAAGCAGTAGAGCTTCCGTAATAGCGTGTAAGAAGAAGAATTAGTTTTGTTATAACGATTCCTTCAATTTGTATAGTAAGCGGCTATATGCTTAGTACTGTTTCTCCGAATTAAGTGAAAGATGTTACTAGATTGCTTATACTTGTCTCAAAAAATATCAGTGGAGTATTACTTAGTTAAGTCGGGCCAAGCATTATAGGGAAAAAGGAATCATACAAAGCTTGGTTATCCAGCTGTATATATTTTATATAGAACTAAATGAATTTATTAGATTCTGTTGTGTTATAATTCAATTTGATTCCTTATACTGACAAATATAATAACTCAGATGTACATTAATTAGTTTGCTCTACTAAGGATATACCAAAATTAGGAATATTAACCTGAATCATAGATAAAAATGCAGTGTCTTAGTCAACTTGAAAGAAATTCATTATCTCCTACTCTGAAATTTCAAGAACCTTTGTTATGCCTTCCTCAGTTATCTAAATATACAAATAAGATCCTAAATTATCTGTAAAATCTAATCTTACTCTAATTTAACCAATAGCTGCATCGAAATTATAACTATATTTTTCTCCTATCTTTATAGGGTATTCTCTTAGCCCTCCATAATAAAACTCCAAAACGATTATATGAGATTTCAACGGCTCAGCCCAACCATAGAAAACTTCAGATTCCAAATCTAGTCATCTCTTCTCTGATTCAAAATCCTTTTAATGAAAAGATACAGAAAATTAGCTTGATTTATTAACTATTTTATACGCTGGGGAATCATCATCTTACCCATTAAAAATAATGTATTTAATTTTCCCCCACTCTTTACACTCCGTGCTTATAATTTTATACTCACTTAAATCATTTTAATTCAAGCATTGCAAAGTTATAAGATGTAGAGCTTGTATAGGAAATGCTCCTGACCAAGACCACTGGCTATCATCAATAGACTCTCTTATATCACCTTTTATTTTACCAGAAGCCGGTAATATTTAAATCTTTTGTGCTTTATTATGATCTTTTAAAACAAATGGAATCCTTCTGCCTGATTCCATATACTAAACTGATTATTCTGCATCTACTTATTATATTCAAATATCATAGTCTAGATTATTAACTACAACGTATTACGGTGAAATTATGATAAACTTAGTAAAGATTTAGTCGGAAATCAGCTACAGCTAAACCTAGCATATAAATTAGTGTAATCTTGTGCCAGGGCCTTAAATATTGATAGTCTAGTCCACACCTATCTTTTTTACGGATATCACTGGAGAAGTTGATTAATCAAGCAGCATACTTAGGCTTTTAACGTTGTAACAAGGGAAAATTGAGTGGTAGTTTTCCTAGCCCCCTAGTTTTATTGATTAGCCTTTGTAGTTACTCTAAAAAATAATAGGTAAGCCTGAATTGTTTACCAGAACGGTCTGAGGATAAATTGTTACTTAATATCAGCCCTTGAACCTTATATTCATTAAAACTGTCAAAGGCTAGCCTTCATTATCATAAACTGTAATAAAGTTTAGCTTGGACTCATAATTGTTAAATAATTCGTATTTATTACTCGGCTCAAATTTTTCAAGCATTAATGAAATTTTGCATAAAGAGTCACAAGGGAATGAATGCTCGTAAAATTTATCTGACTTTTATATGCAAATTTGTTTATAGTTATCAGGGTAATCTGGGTTCTCTAGTAATACTTAGCATTTTATTGGTAGCAAATTTACTAATTCTATTGGGGATCTTATGTGAAGTTGAATCATCTTATCATCTTCCTTATGTCTTTCTTTTATAAGCATAAAGAATAAGTCATCTCCATCAATTTAGTCATAATAGGAATCTTCTTACTGTTAATCAGCCGAGTATTGGCTAATGTTGAGTAAACTTATAATTCTTCTTTAGCTCATTGAAATCCCTAATGAATTAATTTAACTAGGTAAAAATGGAATTATTTCCAGGTTTTCTTTCACATAGTCTATTGGTATAGGCACTTATGATTTTTTGAATAAGTTAATATTCTTTGGCTCTTAACTATGCAATCTTAAAAGAAAGTCAACTGTAGTGTGATTTTTGATTTAAATGCTGGACTAAACAGTCATAATTTTCCTTCCCTTTTTAATCTTTACATCAATAAAAATACAAAATCTACGACCCTATACGCCTATGTTCTTTTTCAATAGCCCAACTTTACTCAGTTTAATATCTTATATTGACCCTAGTAGTTATGAGTTATTATAAAAGCTTATATCTAATTATTCCTAAGACAAGTTAAATGTTCTTATTTTATGTGATTGTATCATATACTCTGCAATCTCTTGATCTTCTATTTATATACTTTCCTCTAGATCATTTATATTTGTTAGTTTAAATCTCGAAATTATGATTTTATAGCCAGTTAGATTTTTAACCCAAAATGGAGTTATTGTCTCTTAAAATAACTAATCTGCCTTTTAAGCTCTGCTCAAATCTGGCACTATATACTCTAAATCCTTTAGCAACCCCTCAGTTACTACTATATTCAAAGGTAAATCATTTCCTATATCAATCTATATATCGGTGCCTGGAAATCCATGTGATTAATATCGATACTTTAAGTTGATTTCACATTTTTCTAATAAAGGCTCTCATGTGTCAATTAGTAAATTGTAGTAAAAGATTCTTGTTTACAGGGATAAATCAGAGTAAATATTAAGACCTTGCGTTAAATAGGTTGCTGCAATAGAGTCTACTCAAATATCAAGGAGAGGAGAATATCCACCAGATGTATCATTGATTAATAGTAGATGTAATCCATCGCATTAAATTGAGTTGGCTGAGCTCGTTATTTGCTCTTTAAAATTGCCTGATTCTAAGTTTATTGATTAAATACTGATTATTGATCTATTTCTCGAATTCATACTTATTTTAGGTCTACTGATTGATGAAATAATGTCCTATTTTATTAATTTGTTGTAATTATGAACTGGTTTGGTTAGTAATTAAATGATTTCGGAGCCTTCTTAGTTAAGCTTTTTTTAGTAATTGATTACTTACAGAATTAACTTAATATCGGAATGAGAGGCTTTTAGTCTAACCCGATGCATTACTGTATTTATAGTGTATTAGCTTCTTACATAAGAATCAGAGATATCTCTTTATTCATGACTAGAATAGCTTAAATTAAAAGGTTCTAATATTCTCCTTTTACGAATATTTATGAAATTATTGGATTTATTAAGTTCTTCTTAAGTGCAAAAGAACATTTCGAAATTAGACACAGAGATCTTTGTAATCACAGCTGGCAGTTAATCTAGAAAATTTTCGTTTTCTCTAATAAAAACATACTAAAAATCTGTCTAGCACATTAGAAGCTTTTAGGTTTCAAGTGAACTTAACACAACAACTGGCTTTACTAAATTCATTTTAACTGACATTTTCGGAGAGTACCACTTGCTTTCTATTTAACTATAAATTTCATCTAATCTAGGCCTATACTTTTATAAATAGTCAAAAGGAGTATCTTATGCCTCACTATAATCAGGAATTCCATAATAAAAGTAATTTGTTATTTGTTGTATTACCGCTGAGTCGTAAATAATAAGTATATCTTATAATTATACATTAATATCCTTTGATCCATCAAAATTAGAAAACATATGAAATTCAACCATATATTGATTATCACCGAAAGGAATAAAGCATTATTTATCATTAGAATTCACTTAAAAGGAATCTGTCGTGCTATCAATCTACATTGAGCTATCATTATATTTAAGTACTATTATATTATAAGGAAAAAATCTTAACTCAGTGAACTAATCACTCTCGTGTGCTAGTTTTATGTTTATTTCGTTAAATAGATAGTCAAATTCTATAAAAACTCCTCCGTGAGATGGATCATTTTAATCAATTTCAAATGGACAAGCTTGAGGGTCAATCCAATGATCTAAATGATCCCCGTATGAAAAGTTCATAAAGCAAATGTTAAGCAAAGCTAAATAATTCGACTAGGACAAATATAGTTACAGTTTATCACTTTCAGCTTTTATTGTGTATCTTGAGTCAAATTACTTGTCATTAATTCAATCCGGTATAATAGGACGTTGTACAGTAAGCAGTGCATTAAATTTATCACTGATTTAAACATCATTTATTATTATTTTTATATTTTCCATGTTGATTTTTAACTCATCTATGTAAATTTGATGAGTAACATGTCTTTATTGAGTAAGATATTATGTATTTGTAATAGTTATCTCCCCTAAGTCAATAATCATTTCATCTTTTAAATTATTTCTTGGTTTTAACAGTATCTCTGGATTGGTTATATCAATCATAAAACCCGTAAACTTCATGTCCTCAATCTTTTATACAGGAGCAGGCTCACTTTAAGTAATCGCTCCTATTAGGGATTTTAGCTTCTTTATAGGGGAGTTCATTGTAAAATTCTAAGCTCTTTTCCCTATTTCTTAAATTCAAAGTATTTTTTAGTTTACATAGTTTATTATTCGCATAACTGGCTGATTATAAAAAGTAAGCCTGACTTGATTCATTTTAATCTCCAAAAGTTTAGAAAAATGTATCAATTCTTCCTCAATATCGCAATTCTTGAAGCTAAATTCAAGCAATAGCTCGTGGTCTTGTTTAACACTGAAAAGTTCTATAGGCTAGGCTGGTTTCCGTAGGGCAAGTTAAGGCCAATTAGTCAGATCACTTACAGTTAGATTCTTCAGGTGGCCTTTCACTATATAACCTTACTGCTTCATTTCATATTAGGCTATGAGTCCTTTTATGTCTATAACACCTAAAGTAACTCTGGTCTCTCCTTCATTCATAAAGATAGATATTGTCTCAATGTTTATATCAACTAGTAAAATTGAGTTACTAGATTATTTGCTTACCTTATTATCTACTCTTGGCTCAGTACTTAACTGTTAAGGCTGCTTAATTCCTCTATAAAAATCAATTAATGCAATTATCATATCAGGATTCCAATTTAGAATAACTTCTCTCAGATTTATATTAGTAGCACAATCTAGATTTTTATACTTTGGACTTTTAGGATCGGTTAGTAGGATCTCAATATCAATCACGTTTTAAATACTGCTGTTGTATAATAATATACTATAAGCATCAGATTAGGGCAAGACTATGTTTTCTATAGAGAATTATCTTAAGGAAATTTCGTATGTTTTGTCATATGTTCTATATAAACTTTTATATCCTAGATTTTAGGCCTTAATAACTCCTCACTTTTAGCATCGATCGTTAGAAAATGTTAATTTAAAGTTTGAAATTATATACGAAGAAGAAAGTAGCTTATAATCAGGAGGCATTGTTTCCTTTATTGCAACATTTGTATATGATTTAAGCTCAGATATTATTTAATCTATTGCGTTTATTCATTTATTTACTTTTTTATCGTTTTTGAAGCATAATACACAATTTCCGTATCGGTTTACTAGCCTAAGGGAATTTTCTACTTCAATTTCTTTACTGATGTCTTTGATACTACAATCTTTTATATAAAAGTACGATTGAGCTAACTACTGTGTTTCGTCTGTAAAGAAGTATATATAACTCCCTGATAAAACTGCAAAGTACCTATGTCATATTCTCAACTAATTACCTTATTTATCAACAGAGTCGATTAATATCGAATTTTATATACAAGTTTATCTATCCATGGTAGCAGTATTCCATATATCTTTATCTATAATGAACTATTCCGGTAGTTTTTGTATTTATTAAATCACTTTTGGACTTATAAGAATATCTAAATCTGCTAAATTTCC
>CAKKTI010000105.1:26511-56209 GCA_920105805.1 Condylostoma magnum
GCATTTTGTATAGGAATCGATAGCTTAGGGGCTTTTACATCAAGTATTATTAGATGCTTGTTATCTGATTAAAACAGTTCTTGCATAGTACTACTCGTGCTATCCTATAAATCTTGTAGTTTGTCCCAAGCTGCATTTTTAACACTATCTTAGACATTAGGTATAATAAAAAACCTTACAATTTACTAAAGAAGCTCATTTCTGTAGTTTATTTACATCTCATTACTACTAAACTCAAAAATAGATGCTATTTGTTAATCCAAAGGCTTATAACAGTAGCTGATACTTCATAAATCTTAATCTTAGCCTCCCATTTTATAAGCGAATTTTTGATTATTGACAGCATTTCAACTCCATAGATCACAGTCTTTGACCTTAGAATCAACTTAAAATCCAGTTTTATAAGCATTAGATTCAATTTTAAACGACTGGAAATTAATAGATCAACCTTCGAACTCATCTCCTACTCCTCTTATGGGTAACTTTGCTTGTATAATACCTTCATGAAGTATAAAGCTACCAATAAACCAGTTATAGGAATTTGGAGCAAGTATATCTTACTGTAACTCTTCTTTAGTTGTATCTCAGATTTCTTGAACTTCAACTTCTTCCTAAGAAGATCCTCAGAAATAGGAGAAGATGGAGTAAGAAGATCTACGCTGTTCTTGTAGTTTATTCTCGTAATCAACCCTTTGTGTAACATGAGCTCCTCACTTACATAGAGTATCTTTATCTATCATGTACAAAATTTCGTTATATGTTTATTATTCCTACTTCTCTATAGTCTCCTCCTTTTTAATTTTTCTATGAATTTACTTAAATTCTTCCTAAAAATGCTCCATTTGAGATTTTGTATAGCGAAATAGGTTGAGTTTTCTGTCCTTTCTTTCTCTAAGAATTAAAATAATGCATTTACCCGCGTATTATCAGAGAGTTTTAGGTGATTTGTCCTTAGGAAGAAATATCTTATACTTTTTCTTGTGCTCTTCATTCAATAAAAACTTATTAAATTCTGTAAAATACGTTATAAGACCTACCATATCCAAAAATTACTATTGCTTATAATTAAGACAGAACTTCTATAAGACAGCACTAACCTGGTATCTTGGCAACGTGAAATCAGTGTAATCTTAATTATGCACAAATAAAAACTCTATATTTACTGAATAAAAGTTACTCGGATCAATCAAATACTCTTACTCATTTTCAGCTATTTGATTTAGTGCATCTAGATAATCATCAGTACTTACCTCTAGAATATCACCACTTTTTCAGTATATCCCGAAATGATCAATGATTAGTTTTTTATTAATACAGTACCCATCCTTAGACACAGCTTATCTATCTTTAAATGTTTGATTTCCGTCTTAATCTACAGTAAAAATTGACAAGTTCTTGAGTATTACTCCACAAGAAAAGCGATGTTAATGGGGAAATTCTAGTCTTAAATGTAAGTCTGATATAACAATTTTTATATTGTCTAAAACACGTGAAGACAGCCTCTCCATAAAACTTTTTCTAAGAATAGTTTCTTCAGCTGACATCGCTTATTATTCATGCACTTATTTCATTCTAATTTCATAAGTATTGATAGCATCTCTCTTTTTCTCGATTTCACCCTCTTAGCTAAACTCTCAATTTTCCTTATTATGAGGAACTAATAGTATATATAGCCCTGTACATTCTATTTAAACCGGCTATGATGCAATTCTAGACCATGGAATAACGATTTTTATGTGTGATATCCTCCCAATTTTTAGTACAAATGGAAGTTAATACTTTAACAATATTTCAGGCCGTAAAAACAAATTTTCTAAAGTAATTTCACCGTTCCAAAAGCTTATAGAAAGGTTAGATTAATCCAAATCTTGTATAAACTGTCCTAATTTCTGGAGAATTAATTACTCTAAAACACCTTCGAACATTTTTATTAGACCTTTATAAGCTTACTTCGCTGTAAATCAGATTAATACTAAAATAAATGTTAGCAAGGAAGATTTCCTCTAGGGCTTTTCATATTGGCTTTATAATCGTTCCTTAATAAACTGCAGTCATAATTGAGAGATTAGGGAAGTATAATAGAACTCTCACCCCGGGTATAAATTTTGCAATTCCTTTTATAGAACGTGATGCTTATTACCACTCTTTAAAGGAAGAAGTATACCCAATAAGCAGTCAAATGGCTATTACTAATGACAATGTGACAATACATATTGACGGTGTGTTGTACTTACGAATAACAGATCCATACAACGCTTCGTATGGTATCGGGAATCCTATTGAGGCCATGACTCAGCTAGCCTAGACCACAATGCGAAGTGAATTAGGAAAACTATCCCTAGACAAGACTTTTGAGGAACGAGAAAGCCTAAACCATAACATCGTTACAGCACTGAACAGTGTCTCTAAGCAATGGGGTATTCAATGCATGAGATATGAAATTCGTGATATTTAAACCCCTCCTAACATACAAAAGGCAATGGAACTTCAAGCAGAGAGTGAAAGATAGAAAAGAGGTGAAGTGCTGAATTCAGAGGGTACAAGACAGGCTAACATAAATACAGCTGAGGGTAAGCGACAGTCCTTTATACTAAAAGCTGAGGGTGATGCCAATGCAATTTTAGCAAAATCCAAAGCAACTGCAGAGGGTATACGAATTTTAGCGGAATCAGTGAAAAAGGTGGAAGGTTAGAATGCAATGCGACTAAGAATAGCTGAGCAGTATATAAGTGCATTTAGTAAGATCTCAACCCTAAATAAGTCAATACTAGTGCCAGGAAATGGTCTTACATCAACAATAACTCAAGCCTTAGGAATCAGCAAAGCTTTAGAGGGGAGTAATCAAACTACTTAATAGTAAGTTTAATACATCAGAACAAAAGAGAGAAAATTCGATCCTGTTTTAGATTCAACTGAGTAGTAAAAATGGAAATTTTGAGTATTTTTGCTTTTGCTTTGAGTGATTTTAATGAAGTTGTGCTTTTAGTTAGGAGAGATTAGGATCATTACAGGAATTTAGGTGGAGATGTAAGTAAAGATTACTCCCCATTACACTCAGCTGCTAGAAATTATTTAAGAAATACCAGAGGATTAATGGCTCCTACCAATATACAGAGATTAATTGATGGGGAAGGACTGATATAGGAGGGAGATATTAGTCTATTGAGTGAGGTTTTGGACAAATTGATTAAACTTCCACCTTTTATGATTATTAAGACTGCTGAAAGGTAAATTGGATATTTGATGCCGGTTCAGTATATTGATCCTGAGATTTTAAATACTAATTTAACTGATAGTAGTTTACACTGGATTAGAGTTAGTACATTGTTCAGTGTAGAAGAGTATTAATAATTTTTTGTACAAGAAGATCTTGAAGTGCTTAGCCGTGTAAATACTCATATTTTACAAGAATATATATAGAAAAGTAAAGAACCTGTATAGAGAATTCGGTATTATATAGGAGTTTTTAATCTAGAGTCAAAGCAACTGAAAACTGATATGAATGCTTTACTTTTAACACAGTTTTTAAGAAATCTGTATAATGGGTACTAAGTAAAGTGAATGTTCTTTGAAGACTAAATGCCGGATGAAATACAGTAGAAATTAATAAGTACTTACATAGTAATAGGATTCAAGCATCACAAGTTTAGAGGTCTGGGTACTTTCCTTAGAAGAATCATAGGAAGTAAGAAAATAATAGCCCTGGGCTCCGGAGCTGAGGTATTATCCAGTATATAAGAAGGGGTGCTTTAAGAGACTGAGGAGTAACTGCTTCCTGATCTATAAACAATTAACTTTACTGAGTAATACAACGAGCTATCCTTTTTAAAAAACAGAAATTAGGAGGAGTAAAAACAAGCTGAACTTATTTTATACTCCAATCAAGTTGTCAGAGAAGTACCAGAAGGGGCAGTCGTTATAGCAAGTTAGCATGATATTCCATGTGTTTATATAAAAGATAACGTATTGCTTATACACGGACATCCTTATTTAACTTATTAGTATATTGAGGAAATATTAGGCCCAGAGATACTTGATGAGGCAGATGCTAATGAGTAGGAATTAGATACTATGAAAAATGAATGGGAGGTTATATAAGAGCCACGATTTACGGAGATTGAAGAACTTTGTGAATCTTTTATACTTTATTGACTAATTATTGTTATTTCTTTCTCTTACATCAGCTAAAAATGGATGGTTTAGTCCATCTCGTGCACTTAGTCTTTTAGTTGGGTCCATTTGAAGCATTTGCTGTAGTAAATCTAGTCCTTCATCGTTTAGCTTAGGTACTAATTCTCGGAGAGGTACTCCCGGTTCTTCTCCAAAGAACCTATACTCAGGCAACTATGCTACCCCCTATCACTCGTCTTCATTTGGCGATCCCATAACTTTAAAAATCTTCCTCAATTAATCACTATTAGAGTTTCCCTAAAATAGAGGCCTTCCATTCAACATCTCTGCAAATATACAGCCAATAGACCACATATCCACCGAAGTATTATAATTCCTGTTTCCCATCAGCACGTCAGGGGGTCTATACCACAGAGTTACAACCTCATGTGTGTAGTTTCTAACAGGAATTCCAAAAGCACGAGCTAATCCAAAATCAGCTAATTTCAGCACTCCATCTCTGTTTAAAAGTAGATTATGGGGTTTTAAGTCCCTATGCAGTACTCTATGTGCATGGCAATGCGCAGTTCCTAGCAGAAGTTGGTACAGATATGACTTTGTAGCCGGAATATCCAAACCTTGCCCTTGATGCTAATCAAGAAGTCTTTTTAGATCTAAATCTAAGAATTCGAATACCAGTGTTAGTTTGCTGCTTGTATGTATGACATCATGGAGCCTTACAATATTAGGATGTTATAGTTCTTTTAGCAGAGCAATTTCTCGTATAGCTGTGCTGGGAATACCCTCATCTACTGCTTCTAGGCGGATTTTCTTCAATGCGTAGTACTCGTTAGTTGTAACATCTCTAGCTTTATGCACTACACCATATGTGCCTTCGCCTATTTAATCTAATTTCTAATATCGATCCCTTCTTGCTCTTACTGCCATTTATTTTATTAAAAGTATGCTTGGATATATTATTAAATGGAATTTGTATAGGGAATCCTAATTATAAGCATGATAGTTATATTTTTACTTAGTTATTTTACGGCTATTCTGCTATATTTAGTTTTATTTAATTGTTAATAAAAGGCAAAAATGGGAGCTTATCTTAATACCCCTAAAACCACAAAAACAACAACTCAGGGTTCCAACAGTACTTTAGAATTTGCGGCTTCTGAAATGTAAGGCTGGCGCATATCAATGGAGGACGCGAAACTATCAAACACAACTTTTGATGAAAACAGTAGTTTATTTGGAGTATTTGACGGCCATGGAGGTAAAGAAGTAGCAATTTTTGTGGAAAGACACTTTTGCCAAGAACTTCTACAAAATCGATCCTACTAACAAGGAGACTACAAAGCAGCCCTTGCTTAAAATTTCCTCCAGATGGATAATATGATAAAGACTCCAAATGGGTAGAAGGAAATACTAAGAATAATGCGAGATTTGCCTGATAACGCTGAGATCACTTAAACCGAGAGTGATTCTTTTGCCGGGTGCACAGCTGTAGTGGGGCTGATAAAGGATAATACGCTATATGTTGCAAATGCTGGGGATTCACGATGCATTTTGGCCAGAGGAGGACGTGCTATTGAGATGACTTAAGACCATAAGCCGGATCTACCAAGTGAGAAAGAGAGGATAATCAATGCCGGAGGAAGTGTAGAGGATGGAAGAGTCTAGGGAAACTTGAATCTCAGTAGGTCAATTGGAGATTTAGAGTATAAAAGGAATCCTAACTTAGGCCCGGAGTAATAAATGATCACTGCAATGCCGGAAATGAGGGAGTTTACTTTAGATTCGGAGTGTGATTTCATGATTTTGGCTTGTGATGGAATTTGGGATGTGCTGACCTCTCAGGAATGCGTGGATTTTGTTTACTAGAGAAAGGATAATATGGAGTTGACTTAAGTTGTTGAAGAGATTCTTGATAGGTGTTTGGCACCTGATGTTACGTCGATGGGAGGGCTAGGATGTGATAACATGACTTGTGTTGTAGTCAAGTTTAAAAATTGATAGTTAGAATTAAATGGAGGACTTTAAAAAGTAGGCTTAGAGTATGTTGTTTCATTGGTATTAGAGGATACTTTACCATATTGAATATGGAGATTATTGTATTATTAGTAAGAGTGTCTTTAGCTTTTAGATATTAGTATAATTGTACTCTATTAAGGAATGCAACCTATATTATTTCAAGAAGAATAGTAGTATATTTCAATGCTTTATATAATGATAATTATGCTTATTATCTATTCTTACATTAGAAAAAACAACAAAATAAATACTTTTTGCTATTGTTATCTGATAACTATTTTTAATATAAAACACGTAAGAGGAGTTAATATAATACACACATATACAAATATATCTACTTCTATTATATCATAACTAATTATAATTAATAAATGGCTAGTGAACTATAAAGCTTTTATAGAAGTTTAGCTTATAAGCTTGGACCAATGGGATAGGGAGTTGGGCCTATCGAGGATATGAAGACATTGCATGAGCGCATCAAAAATTATAGAAATGGAGAACTTTCCGAAATTGATTCTGATTAACTAATAAATGTGCTCCCAGATCTTATCGGATCAATGCTTAATAATACCAAATTTACAGATGAAGAGTATTTAAACCTAGTTGCTGAAATTTTATATGATACTAGTGCATGCTTAATTAAATTTTCAAAACACCCATAAGCACTTGAACTTATTAAAGAATTATTCTACTTCAATAAGAACTTCTACAAGGTTCATTTTGTTGACAATTCCCAGTACCCTAAATCTTTCCACCGAATCCCAAGAGAACCGTTGGATCAGAGTTGGTAATAAAATCTCTAAATAGGCGACCGTGTTGACGCAATTCAATAAGACCTGGAATTTGAGAAACAAAGCTGGGCATAAGGCACTATAATATCCTTAATAGACAACGAAATAATAATTTCCTTTGATGACCAAGAAGAAGTACTAAATCGATGCTTTCCAATAGGAAGTGACGAAGTAAGTTAATTAGGCACTAAAACCTAAGACTAAGAATGGCGTAAACAACTAGAACTATTTTCAAGAGTAGATGCATTAGACTAGGAACAATGCTGGCTAAGTTCAACAGTTTTAGACATGCGTTAAGTAGTATCAATGTCAAATACAGATAAGGAAATCAATGAGGTGAAAATAGGGTATAGAACATATAAAGATGATGGGTTAAAATAGGATATGCATGGTAATTATGAAGGTTGGAGTTTTACTTATGACGAATGAATCTCAAGAATGTCTCCTAGACTAGCAAAGTTTTAACAGTTTGCCTTAGAATGGCCTATTCCAGCACCGAAGTATAATGAAGATATGCCTATTGTTGACTCGAATGATATGGTGATTGATGACCCTACGGCTTGCTTTGTTACTAGAGTTGAGTATTGCAGGAATAAAGTAATGATAGCTATGGCTAATCAACTAGCTGAGTTGGGAGCATTTGAGGAAATAATCAAAATTTTAGGAAATTAAGAGGAAAGATGCTCGTTTAACTAGGCAGCTGCCTTGATAATGTTTGTTGTTTTGGCATATCCTATATATCACAGAAGAATGGCTTAGGATTATGTGCCAAGATTTGAGCAGGTTTTTTATAATTGGTTTTTAAATTCCCCTGATGCTGATATTAAACAGTTTAAACGTAATATCATAGAACAACTAGTAAAATAGTTAGAGAATTTGCTTAAAAGAATATATAATATAGAAACTAAAAACTTTAATATAGAAAATTTCAGTTTGAAGCTGTCTTTGAAGTGCTTCGAGTGTTAGTATCTGGAGTAAAGAATTCAAGGCTTAAAAGGAATAGTTGAAGGAATAAAGGCCTCTAGAATGAACATCAAAAGACTGTATGGAGAGTTCAAAATGCCATTTTGGTTATAAGAAAACTAAATTTTAGAAAAAATATACGGATAAAATGGGCATTATCAGCTCATTCAGCGTAGTACTGAAGTAATAAGACAATTAGCATCTGAGACATTACTTTCTGAGGAATAGTTTAATGTTATTCTAGAAGCCACTAATACCAGTGATGAGGAATGGAGGCATTGCATTTATTAGGTTTTAAGTGACATAGTAAACTCATTGGACCCTAAATTCTCGGAACTCCTAGTAGATTATATAATCACAATTAAGCCTTAAAATTTTATAAAGGATGAGATTAATTTGCTAAGTGATGTAGTCAAATCACCTTTAAGAGCAAGAGAGGCATCTAGAAAAGCATTTGATTTCTTATGGGAAATTTATACATCAGATTTACCTTATAATTTAGAAATCCTAGAAATGGCCTTAGAGATTTTTAGCAATTTAATCAAATCCTGGGAGCTTAAAAATGAAAGACAAAATATACTAGAAAAGTGTATTTAGAAAATCTAATCTAACTAATAAGCACTACAAGCTATAAAAATAATGATAAAGGTAATAAAAAGTATTCCTTTTAATGTTATACAAAATGATAGGACTACCAGATAAGATGTTATTAACTAATTAGTACTAAACCACGATTTATTTTAAGTGTTCTTTGATAATTTCAGATACTTTAAAAACTTAGCTCAAGAAGCCAGTTAAGCAAATACAGGAAAGCCGTTTGATCAATTTGTAGTGAATGACAGGACAAGCTATGCTAATTAAGTCGAAATAAGGCTGTATTTATTGGAGCAGGTGCTTATTAACTCCTAAGCTATAACCTTATCTAAAGAGTACTTGATTTTCTTATGGGAAGAATTTGTTGAACGTTCTTTATGCGAGAAAGACTCATAAGTTTTCCTTAAATGATTTGAAGAAGTCATCAGAACTCAATAAAATGGATTTTAGATGTTTGAAAGCAATGAACTTATAGAGTTTTTCAATACAAAAGTAGCAGATTCTACTAAAAATTACTCAAATGTTACTAAAGACTGGCTTAATGTGTTTAAAACCTTATTTACCTTTGTTAATTATAGAAACGCTTATTTAAAATACAGTCCTAAGCCATTCTATAGGCCTAACTTTGCTCCTATTGGCTAAACTTACGTCAAACCTCAGGAAATATCTTTTGAGTATGATTTATTAGTAAAACCTACTGATTTAAATGGATTTGATACTTTAAGATGTCTTTTATACAGTGTATAGGATAAAGATGTGCTATAAGAAGGAACGTAGCTGCATAACATACTGTATGACTAATTATCGTTAAACGTTGAAAAAGATCTAGTGGAAATTCGATAAGAGTTTATCTACTATTGCTTAAAACAACTCAGAGAGTCTTAAGATGTTGAAATCAAGCGTAGAAGTATTTAACTTTTAAAATCTTTTATGAGTGAATGCGAGAAGAAAGGTACAGGGGGGTTGAAAGCTCATAACGCTATACTTAAGGGAGAAATTCACAATTTGACTATTATGAATCATTATAACTACATCCCCTCTAATAACAAGATCTCTAGAAGAATTTAACTAAAGTTATACAGCAATACTACATTCTGGGAACTACGATGCAAGATTTCATAAATAGCCTAGCTTCTACCTAGTTAATTCAGAGTTAATATCAGTTATCCCTTTAGAGAAGTAAAAGACAGTGAAAACGGTAAAACTTTAGCAGACTTGAATATAAAACTACATGAAAACTTGAACATTAATAGTAGATTGGTTAATATTCCACAGCAATTGCTTACAGATATAGATAGACAATTGATTCCTAGGATGTAAGAAATTTGTTAAAGATGGTTTTCACTATACTCAGAGGAAGGAGTAATGAGCTCTGATTAACTAGCACAGTTTATCAATTCCTGTACCGGAGAGTACTTAAGAGGATCTGATAAAAAGGTACGAGACATCTTTGTGAAGTATGATTACTAACATGAAGGACAAATGAGTCTATAAGGCTTTACTTAATACATTAACGATATTGCATGCGACCGTCCTGGGCAACTATGAGGATATCTTCATGCTCATAATTACAGAAATGATTTAAAAAATTGAATGGATCTGGAAAATGATAGTAATGTAAGCATAGACGCAATTCCTGGGCATATACTATCTATGGATGAAGATAACTTTTAACTGATTTTTAGCACTCTTAGTATCCCAGAACTAGCAAAAGATGCATGGGATTTAGTAGTAAAATTACCTACAAACCCTAAAATATACGAGAATATCTTTAGCTTAGATACTTCTTGGGAGAATTTGTTTGATTTGAATTAAGTGCATAAAATGCTGTATACATTGTAGATCATTGAATTCATTATGGAAAATCCTCCTGAGTTAGACTAAAGTGAGCTAGATAATAGGAAAATATGGAAAAAGGAGTTCTTAGAGCGGGGTGGCTATCAGAGAATATATGAAACAATCCTTTAATTCACAGATATATAAGACTCATTCTACAAAAATTGTTTGGCATCTCTCCTAAGACTACAAGGATTATTTATACTCGCTGCCTTTTCAGCAGCTGAGCCAGATATTGTAGAAGTAGTTGCTTTGGTCAGAAAGTAATCAAAAGTAGAGGAAAACGATATTCCTAGTAGCGACATGGAGATTACCCCTCAGAAGAATAAAGGAAATGATGATGAAACTGAACCTGAAATAGAGGGAGGATTCAAGAATTAAGATATCTATTTCGATATAACAGAAGAAACTAATGATAAGTAAGCTAGGAACCCTGGGCTAAATGAGCTAGTTAATGAAATAATGGATATCAGTATAGCTAATAACATTCTTCAAAGCACTAATTTTGACACTCTTACGCAGCAGCTAATAAATCTGATATCACTGACTTTGCAACTTCCTGATTATGAGAATGAGAATCGCTATATAATAGATTACTCTCTAGAACTTTGGGTAAGCTGCCTTTTACACAAAAATGACCTCATAGAAATTATATACAACTTAAAGGAAGGACAAGGTGCAGAGGAATTTATAGTTAAAGGTCTTACTTATCCGAAATCCCAATTAGTAAGAAAAACCTTTGAGTCAACTTTGACACAAATCTGTGATAAGATCAAGTCTGACAGTAACCCTCCGCTTTCATTCTTCCTAAGACTATTGATAAATGCTATGCCTAGTGGTTATATAGACCCCAAAGAGAACGAATATGCGGAATTCTTCTAATTAATTTGTAATTTAGTAGAAAAAGATATAACCAATCCTAGTGTTGGCTATGAAAATTTAATAGAGAAGCTAATGGACTAAATTCTCCAACATCCCTTTACTGAATCGAGAAATCAATACAAAGCTGATAAAGTTCTAACCGGATTGCTGATCCTAGCAGAGAAAATATTCTTCAATTTTTACAACTTAAAGCAAAAAGCAATTGACAAAGATTTTGCTAAAGTAGCATTCTAACATTTACTGTTTCCTCCGTAAAAGGACTATTCAGACTAAGAATACAATCCACTAGAAGTATAAGAACTCAGTATAAAAGAACCCCCAAAATGCAAAACTAGATAAAGCCGACAGAAAGCTTACAAATTAATAGAAACATTGTCCTTTGCATGTGAACCAATTTTTAAGGATGTGATTTCTGGGCTGAATTCCATAAAAGATTAAATAAAACCTTAGATATCCTGGATTTATTCCCCTTCTACTGACTGTCGATCAAGTTACGGCTATGCAGGAATTGTAAACTTGGGCTGTATTTGCTATATGAATTCCATGCTGTAATAATTCTACATGATTCCACCATTCCGTTATGCTGTAATGAAAATCGAGGATAACAAAGAGCCTACAAATCTTGCATATTTAAGAGGTGAGGAAGTTGATACAAGTGTAAAGGGCTATGATATTGATGACAATATCTTACATTAATTGTAAAGAATGTTTTCTTATTTAGAACTCACTGATAGATAAGCTTATGATCCCTAACAATGGTGTATTGCTTTCAAGGATGGGGCGGGTAATCCTGTAAACGTGAATGAGTAGTAAGATGCTTAAGAGTTTATTAACGTTTTTGCTGTGAAATTTGAGAATTTTAGTAAAGGAACACCATATGAAGAATTATTCCCAAGTTTCTTTGTAGGAAAAACAGTTTGCTTAAATACCTGCTCTAATTGTAATAATACACGCTAAAATTAAGAAGATTTTATAAGTATTTCCCTAGAAGTAAAGCATCATAAGAACATTTACGAAAGTTTGACTAAATTTATCAGTGGAGACATAATAAATGACTATAAATGTGAAAGTTGTAACTAATAAGGAGATTTGATTAGAAAAACATACCTAGACTCTCTTCCCAATGTACTTATTGTGCATTTATAGAGAATTGTATTTGATTTTGATACATTTAGAAACTAAAAGATCAATTCAAGGCTAGAGTTTCCCTAAGAGTTAAATTTAGAGCCTTATACAATAGATGCAGTTAAAAGACAAGAGGAAGGTCTCGGGCAGTTAGAAAATACGGAAGATTATGAGTATGAATTAGTAGGGGTTAACATTCATACAGGAACTGCGGAGTAAGGTCATTATTATTCTTTCATTAAGAACAGGGATTCTGAAGGAAGAATTGATTCCAGTAAATGGTTCAGATTCAATGACTCAATTATAACTCCATTTGATGCAAATGATATTGAAGATGAGTGTTTCGGAGGAGAAAATGATGATTTTGGAGTATCTGGAGCTTAAAATAACAATATGGGGTCTGTAGCACCTTTTTATAAGGATTCTTAAGATAAAACAAGAAACGCTTATATGCTGGTTTACTAAAAGAAAATCACAAAGCCTATAAAACTGTTTAATATAACCGAGGATGGTTAAAAGTAGGAAGAATTTGTAGACTTTTACGACATTTAACCTTGAATTCCTAAAAACAATTTTCAAGAAGTTTTAAAAGACAATGAAATCTTTATGTTTGAGAGAAACATATATGCCTCTGAATTCTTTAACTTCTATACATCATGTATACAAAATGCATAATTCTAAAATGTTGACTTGAGTTTGCCTGCTGTTAAATTCACAACAGATATAGTGGCTCATGCTTATAATAATCTAATGCTCCCTAATCTTACTAAAGTACTAACTGAATTCTTTAAGTAATTCCCAGAATCATGCGAGTAATTATTTAAAGACTATCTACAAGAAAACTTATAAACAGTAAACGAAATTCTATTCAAATGCAGTGAATTTTAAACTAGACTCAACTTAACTAACATGTTTTTAGCCGGAATTTAATAATTAGCTGAGAAAGACTGGTCTTAGACGTCAATAGCTTACCAGTTTATGGAAAACTTAATTGATAACTTCTGGGAAAATTGTGCAGCACATTGAACTAGATTCGAGCAATTTTGGCAATTTTTATATAAGTTTTATAGTTCCTCTCCTGTATATTTAGAACACTTGATACAAAGAGATGCAGTAACTAATTTTGTAGACTTTTTCCTAGGCAGTAAGTCTCCTTTAATGAAACAAGGAGAAAGCAGAAAGGAATTAGGCACTAAGTAATGGCCTCCTAAATTCAACCCTTTAATTTAACTCTTAGGGTTATTAGTAAAATCTGCAAGCTAAGGAGATTTCTAGCTCTCTGAAAACGCCTTAAAATGCTTTAATTCAACTGAGTTTTATGAAAAAGCTTTAAAGAATAATTATGATGGTGAATCTTTAAGTATTCTAATATGCTACTTTAGTCAGGGAAACTTTGAGTTATCGAAAATAATTGCAGGACATATTCTCTAAGGCTTATCAGAATCTGAGTTTGAGGATGCTTCTAATTTCTACATAATAATTGAGAATTTCTTATTGATTAAAGACGAGTTTTGCTAGTATAGAATAGAATGGATTATGGGGATCCCAGTTCCAATTAAATTCACCTAAAATAATGTAGAAGCCCTAACTAAATTTGGGAATTAAGTGATTAGGAACATTGATGACGACGTTATTCAATACAACAGTACTCTCAGCTTTGGTAATGCAATCTATTCAACTGTTGATCCTGTTTTAGCCTTAATCTGGAGGAATAGACGACGATATGACTTCAATACACTTCTCAGTATAAAGCACTTACTAACAATCGCATTGCAAAGCAAAGATTTTCTCAAATACCTTTCACTTTTACCTCCAATAACGTACTAATTTATACAATATCCCGACTGGATTGAAGACTTCTTAAGAAACTATATGACATATAACACTTCTTCCTTTACAACCACATCCCTCATCTCATCCACCACTACTAAGCAGGAAAACTAAGAAACTTTGGACAAAGTAAAGCAATTGTACGAGGAGTACAAAAAAGCTATGATTCACCCTGAGTTTTGCTATATAATCGGCCAAACCTTACGCCAATAAACAATCTTCCAGGAGAAAAAGGGGGATATTACTCTATCCATCAAAACTTATATGACAAAACACGGCCCAAGCGACCCCAATGGAAGCACTAACAACTCTTTGCCTAGTAAACGTCTAAGAAACGAAGTATATCGCTCAGGCCCTACTAATAACTCTTTAACAATGATAGGTACCAACAATCTTATACCAGTAAACCCAAACAACTACTTCCATGAGCCTGAAAATGAATCAATGCTTCCCTTCTAAGCAGAGACTATCATGAGATTTGAACTCAGTAACACTTCCTCACGTGTTGCAAAGGTAATGCTTAAATTCAACGGTAATGGCCCTTCTAACTTCATCAGGCCTGTTAGTGAGATAAGTTGTGAAATGACTGGGTATTCTAATAGGGATATTACAAGAATAATGAAAATTAATCCAGATGCCGACTGGCTAGATTATCAGTTTGAATGGGCTGTTGAGGACTCCGCATTTGCGTAAGTTGATTTACAGGATGATTTTCAAGATTTTATGGATGTTGATAATGAGTTTCCTGATTTAATACCTGCTACTGGGGAGAAGTCTTGTCCGGAATGCACGCTTCATAACCCAATTTTAGCTATTTCTTGTGAGATTTGTGGGCATATTTTTTAGGTAATTATTAGGTAAAATGAATTGTAGAAATTAGTTATTGAAGTAGTTAAGAATCAGATTTATTTAGGCCCTGTGAACGTATAATAGAAATCCTTGCTTTGATGACCAACGGTCATCATTTCTAAGTCCTATTGCTGTATGTTTATTTCTATAATATAACTATATTTTAATCGGCTAAATACAGCTAATAATCTAACAATAAAATGGTTTGCCCTAGTTGCAATCAAGATAAGTAAACTACAGTAGTATGTCCTTAATGCCAATAAATAAGCTACTGCTCCTTGAAATGTAGAATAAGACACTGATAATTATCCCATCACTAAAACTGCTCGCCTTAGGAAATTGACAAGCTAAAATAATATGAAGATGTAAACCAAGGAAAGCTAATAGGCTATGGATCTTTTGCTAAGGTGAAGCTAGTTAAAAACATAGAAACTAATGAACAATTTGCAATGAAAATAATAAACAAAAATCAATTCGAGGATCAATAAGGCTAAGAATTAATAATGAGAGAAATTTAAGTGCATAAAGAGCTGAAACACAAGAATATAATAAGATTATACGACGTTTTTGAAGATGAGTAAAACATATACATGATACTAGAATACGCCTAAAATGGCTCTCTTTTCAATGAAATCAGACGTGACGGAGTACTCCCTATTAAAATAGCGAAAAGATACTTGAAGTAAATCTGCAATGGAATAAAATTCTTGCATAGTAATCAAATAATTCACAGGGATATAAAGCCTGAGAATATTTTACTGAATAAAAGAAACCACGTAAAAATCTGTGATTTCGGGTGGAGCTATTAAGGCTTGGATACCAGAAAAACCTTTTGCGGGACTGTAGATTACATGGCCCCAGAAATGATAACAGGCATAGGCCATACTTACGAGGTGGATATATGGGCCTTGGGAGTGCTTTTATATGAAATGACTCATGGATTTGCTCCATTTTAAGGTTAATCGTAAGATGAGAAATTTAGAGAAATTATGAGTGGATAAATAAACTTTATGCCCAATTTAAGCGTAAAGATTGCTGATTTTATAAGAAATTGCTTGTAATAATCCCCTGTGGACAGACCATCCATAGATGATTTATTAGAGCTTGAATTTTTAGCAAGTAATAGAATAAGAGAGGGAATGAGCATAAGGTATCATATTGAAAATTATGGAGTGTGTTCGGGAGTTATATAATAGAAAACTAGTGATTAGTGTCTGGTATATTTTGAAAAAGCGGATAGAGTTATAGAGCTACCAATAAGCAAAGTAAGGAAAATATTAAAAAGAGTAAATTTTAATCAGAAAAATGCTTTAAGAAGTAGAACAGTAAGTCCAGTGCCTTAGTTTGACTAAAATGCTTCAAAGCTAGAAGAATAAGAAACTTCTGTTTTAGATTAAGTTGAATTATGATGCAATAATACTAAACGAAGCCGGAGAAAAAGAAAAAATTAACATTAAAAGACCGATACTTCAGTAATAAATGAAAATGAGAATTAGATCTTAGAGTAAAGTTTGATCAGAATGTAATAAGAAGCTATATATGTAAATGATAATAACCTAATAGATGTATAGCACGGCTAATTGGAAGTAGAATAAGAAGATCATTACAATTATAGAGAATCGTAGTTTAAGGATAGTATAGATGATTTACACTATAGTTTTGAGTCAGGGTCATATGCTCCTATATTTTCTCAAAGACCTAGCGGATAAGTATGCTTTCCTTAGGAGGACGCCAAAAATACTAACCCAATTCCGTAGTTTCATAGTCCTTAAATCCCAAAGTTAAAGATTCCGTCTAAAGATGAAATAAAAAAATCTGCACTGAAATAAACTTAAGATACTAGTTTAAACAGCTCATAACAAAGACGAGTTAACTATCAAGAACAAAGACAGAAAATTGAATCTAAAACTTTAGGGTTCTTCTCAAAATTAGAAAATTACTCAATTTTTGAAGAAAAACTGTCGGAATAGTCTATTGTAACCAAAACAGATTATCCCACTTATTAGCCTGATGATAATTTAAATCAGTATGATGAAATAATCGAATAAGAAAGATAGATTTTCAGAAAATCAGCAATAAAGTCATAGTAGAGACTTGATAAAAATTTTAATGTTTCTTCAGCTGCCCTAGTAGAGAGATAAAGTTAATTGCAGAATTTTCTTGAGGAGTTTGAACAAAAGCCAACTAAAGGATAGCCTATTAAAGTAAGAATGTCAGAACCATTGCCAAGACCATAAAGAAAGCAAAACGGGTTTTTGAGGTGGCTGGGAGGTGTTATTGGGTGTGCTGATAGATATTGATTTATAAGGTTTTAATTTTACAGGTATATAGTTTTCTTTGTTAATATAGTTAAGTGTATTAGATATTTAAATATGAATAAAAAACTTAAATATAAGAGAGTGTTGATATCTTATGAAAAGCAATGAAATAGTTTAGAGGAATTAAGAAACATTGCATAAGAGTGTTTTCCTGGATTAGATATTGAAAAATGCAAGTTTTTTTATTTGAGTTCTGCTAAAGATTATCTAATTCCAATAGTAACTCAAGGATAATACAATAATAAGCAAGGTCTTGATACAATAGAGATTATTGAGGATCATGAGCCTGAATGCTAAGCTCTTTACTTTCCAACATAAAAATTCTAAGAAATATATGGGTAAATTAACTATCTGGCAAGTTGACCTATGAGTTTATAACTTTACAACACTAATACTCATTCACTCACAGTCAAATCTACATCAATAATTCCAGAAAAATGCATCCCAATACCAAATAATAGATTAGTATTGATCTCTAGCTTCGAGGCATATGAAAGTGCATGTTGACTAATGGATTTAAATAACTTTTAAATTACCCTCTTACCAAATTTATAAGAAATTCATCATTATGCTGGGATTTGTTACTTCTAGAATCAAGTTTTTGTAATTGGAGGAGATACTAATAATTATATATCGAAATCAGTGGAATCCCTTTGTATAGGAAGTAATTGGGTTTTTAATGGATAGCTTAATATTCCAAGAAAAAGTTCCTAGGTTGCAGTGAGCTCCACAGTTTTTGTGATAGGAGGAAATGATGGAGTAAACGTACTGGATTCTATAGAAAAACTTAACGAATCTACTTGAGAACTTCTGTAAGTAAAATCACCTTATCCCTGCACTAATTCCTTTAGTTGTTGTATAGATGATGAGTGGCTTCTAATAGCAGGAGGGTTTAACAGACAGCAGTAGTAATATTATAAGCATGTAAGAGTTTTAAATACTACTACAGGAGAAATACAAGAGAAATAAGATATTCCAATTACAGAAAATGTTATTAATACTTGTACTCACACAAAAATAGGAGATTTTGTATTTTTCTGTATGTAAGACTAAGTAAATGATTCTAATAGTTTTGTTTAGTATGATATAAATCAAGATACTTGGCAGGTTTTAGTAACAAGATCCTTTGAAAGTTTATTTTAGGTAGATTATACAAAAAATGGAAAAGATACAGTGTCGATAGCACCATCAAGGTGCAGCCTTCTTGTGCTATGAGTGTTGTGCTGGTATATGTGAAGCATGTATATTTGATACGTGCAAAAATCATTAAAAATATTAATTTAATAGAAAAGATCTGAACGAATTCCACGCATTAAAATTAAAACAAGCATTTGACATTTGCTAGGAAAATGCATAAAAGAAATTAAAGTAAGCTTAATAACTTAATTATTATATGCAAATTAATCAATAAGATCTGTAAAGATTTAATTCGCTTATTTAATAGTATATCCAAATGCTATCAAATCATATATAATAGATTGGTTATTAGCATTAAATGATAAGAATAGAATATAATAAGACATCTACTTATATCTAGTAATTGTGCTGTAATATACAAAAAGAATAGTAGGTACTATCTAATTTACAGCAGTCACTTTCAACAACATCTAATATTAAAGAACTAAGACACTATGAGTGATAATTAAAAGCCAATACTTAAAATTTCCAAACTAATAAAAATCAATTTCATCAAATATTACAAGCAGCCTAATCTCCAAAACTATCAGTAATACAACTTCTCTAATCTTAAATAATTGAAATTTTAAATACACAGCCAAACCCACATTTACACGATCTTCAATCAATAGCAAGTGCAATAACAGATCAGATTATAAATTAGTATAATATATTATAACTCTATTAACAAACTATACAACCAATATAAAAAATATCAAACATTTACTAATTCACTCAGCTTGTTTGCTGGAACTAACAAACTTTCCTCTAACTCGAGGCTTCAATTTTGCTATATTACTACGTCCCTTAAATTTCCGGCTAACGTTAACCTTTTTGTGGTATAGTCTTCGCTTGGCCTTGTATTTACGAATCTTTTCGGCTCGTATATGAGGAGGATAACAACCAATCTAAGGTGCTTCATCGATATCCTCATTTAAAGTATCAACAGTAGCCAAAGATTCAAGACTATCGACCTTAGGAATGCCTTATTTTTGACGAAACAGAAAGGAAGAAATGCAAAATTCTAAGTGTTAAGTTCGCTTTTATTCCTCTGCTAACTCATTGCACAGATAGGCAAACTTTTAGCGCTCATGCTCCAGTTCTTACTGCAGCTTTATGAGGAGTTCAGCATTGTTTTATTCGACTTCCCAATGTATCGGGATTGGGGCACTAACAAACTCTTTTTACTCGTCTGCCATTTTAAAATTATTGGCTAGTATATTACAAGTGCTTTAATAACTTGTAGTGAGTTATGAAATTAGGTTTGGGAGGGAAAATTTTTAAGACTTTTTTTAAGTTTAGGAAAGGTTTTTTGTTACTCCGTTTTCGGCCCAGAAGATGTGCATCTCCTGGTTCCTATGGAGTGTTGATTTTCCATAGCTCTGACACTCGAACTGAAAATAAGTCCGAGTGTGGCAGCTATGGTAACATTTTTATAATAAATTATTAATTAAATTGGGCCAAGCTTTAAAGAAAAGTTTAAAGTTAATTGATATTTGAAAGTTTTGTTGCATTGGTAGTTGATATAGTAAGTAAATATTGTTTTATTGTGTAAGAAATGCCAAATATTTTCTTGTATATATTTTAAAGGTGGGATTTATAGAGTTACTTTGTTTGAATAACTTAGTGTATTTAAAATATATAAAGTATTGGTACATGGATTATTTCCTAAAATTATGACTTAGATATGCAATAGACTCCCTGATAAATGACTATCTCCTGTTAATATACGAAATACTGTTTATGATTGCCTTTTACGTAAAACATAAAACAATCATCAAATTAATTTACTCATTTTAATTTCCTTAGGGAATTATGAAACACTCTCAAATACATGCATTTCATATGATTTATAAACATTACTTTCAACTTACAATATAAATTTCCGACAATAAAGGGAATTTTATTATCCTTCAAATTGCATTTTTAGCCACACAAAATATAAAAATATGTTTAAATTCCTATCAAGAAGGTTTTCCCAAGGCGAGCACAAACTTCTATTTAAAGATCAATGGAAACTAAGCCAATCAACAACAAAGTACGAGGTGCTAAACCCAGCAACTTAAGAAGTAATAGGAACAGTCCCGGAGGTAACTTAAACTGAATTCAATGAAATAGTCTAAGCCTCAAAAGAAGCCTAGAAAGAATGGGGATAAGTTCCAGTCCTCCAGCGAGTCCGTGTGCTTTCAAACTACTTATCCTTACTAAAACAGAATTCGAAGGAAATAGAAGAGTTAGTGACACTAGAAAATGGTAAAACATTAGCCGACTCAAAGGGTGAAATGTCTAGAGCTACTGAGATGATAGAATTTATGCAATCTGCCAGTCAGCTCGTCAAGGGAGATACCTTAAACAATGTATCGCGATGCGTTGATATTCAGACCTATAAGTACCCAATAGGTGTGACAGCCTCTATCACAGCTTTTAACTTCCCAGTTATGCTTCCAGCTTGGACTCTTTCTGCAGCTTTAGTGTGTGGAAACAGTTAAATATTAAAACCAAGTGAAAAAACACCTTCAGCACCTGAATTGTTGGTAGACCTGGGGCTTTAAGCTGGTTTCCCTCCAGGATTGCTATCAATTGTTCATGGCTACTAGGATGTAGTTGATAAAATAGTTGAGCACCCTGATATTGCTGCTATTGGTTTTATTGGGTCTAATAGAGCTGGCGAGTATATTTATACAAAAGGCTCTTAATCTGGGAAAAGGGTTATTAGTAACATGGGGGCAAAAAACCATATGGTTTTAATGCCTGATGCTGATAGAAAGGATGCTACTAATGCTATTATTGGAGCTGCTTTTGGGGCTGCGGGCTAAAGATGCATGGCTATTTCTGTAGTTGTAGCTGTCGGAGATTCTAAGGAGTGGATTTAAGATATTGTTGAAGGGGCAAAAACTTTAAAAACTGGGCCTGGAATAGGAGAAAATGTTGATGTATGCCCGCTAATTACTTAATAAGCTAAAGAGAGAGTTGAGCAATTAATTTAATCTGGGGTTGATCAAGGAGCGGAATTATTATTAGATGGAAGAGGAGTTTAAGTGCAAGGTTATGAAAATGGTAACTTTGTAGGACCCACTATTTTCAGAAGGGTCAGTGTTGATAATGAAATATACAAATAGGAAATATTTGGACCTGTTCTTTGCATTATTGAGGTAGATACTTTTGAGGAAGCAATGAATATTGTTAATTCAAATGAGTATGGAAATGGTGTCTCTATTTTCACGTAAAATGGCTCTTATGCTAGAGCTTTATAAGAAGAAACTGAGGTTGGATAGATTGGAATTAATGTTCCTATTCCTGTACCACTCTCACCTTTTACTTTTACTGGATCAAAAAAATCATGTTGGGGAGGATAAAGGCTAAATGGAACTAACGTTTTTGACTTTTTCTAAAAGACAAAAACTATTACAGCAAGATGGAAATTACCAAGTGATGCCTCAACTAAATTGAGCACAGCTTTTCCAATTAATAAGTGAGAATAGGTTATTTAGCTTTTAATTAACTATGTGTTTTAAAGTTTATGTATAAGTTGTTGGAAGTTTATTAAATATATTATGTAATCATGGAAAATCCTTAATAATATATAATAAATTAGATCAAGTACTTTATATAATATTAGAAATAGACTGTATGGTTTCTTTAAGTTAGTTTTAATAATATTAACCACAGTTTAAAAAATCCAAATGATACGAATAACTAACTAACCATCTGATGAAGTAGATCTTGCTTATGTATTAGCATTTTGTTTTGCTTCTTAAAACTAATTTGTAGCAAATAATTTACGCTTGAAAATACTCTTATAGATATTATTGATATTAAGTGTCTTTTTTATCAATCTATTTTACCTATTATTGGGCTCGCTTCTATGTTGAAATTCTAATAATTTTAAATCCTCATCCATATAAGAGCCCTTATATAATTTTTCTTCAATAATATCTTTCATATTATCAAACGTTCTATCTCTATTATCTTTTCTCAAAAAGGAGATGGATTCTTATAAAGCTTTGAAATAATTATAAGCAAAGTAAAAAACTCAGAAAGCTAAGAAATAAACATTTGCAACCACCATAATAAAAAATAGTAATAAGGCGAAATTAGAGCTTAAATCAACAGTTAAGTAATACAGCCCACAATAGATTGTTATAGTTGCTACTAATATGCCTTTAACTTCTATTCTATTCAATAATTTACTGCAATAAGGACTCCATTAGAACTAAAGGTATAAAAACACAATTAAGGTAAGTAGGGCAATTAAAGCCTAAGCTGGTATTGAAATAGTATTGAAAAACACTTGAATTCCTATAACTAAGACTTTCCTATAAAAAATCACAAATTCCCAGAAGAATTAACCTTTCTTAAAGCCGTTGTAAAGAAATCCAAATCGTATTTTATTGTCTAAGTTGTTTAGTTTTCTATCAATCTTTTTAATCAAATAAGCAAGCATTAATAGAGGCAATGCGAAGGTCCATACTCCTATCATTGGAAGACCAATAAGTAGTCCGTAATAAATATGCTTATCATCCCAACATTCTATCTCTAGATCACTTATCAAATAATCTCCTTAGTCCTCGATTTCAATACAATTAAAAAGCTTAAAAGAATTCTTTGTTACAGTCGGCATCACTAAAAAGTATAAAATGACTATAGTAGCAATATGCTATTTCTTCATATAACTCCAATCTTTTTTCATATAGCAATAGGATACCCAAAACAGAGTTGCTGATAATGATAATATAAGGGGTAACAGTGCAAAAAATATTAACTTTGAGTAGTAAACATCTTCGTTAAATGTTTTACTATCAAAATCAGCAATAAAGCAATCAAAGGAGAATATTTAATCTGTTGAATTTCCTGTTTATTTTTAGATTTCAAACATATCTTAGACTAATTCCGGCCATTATAAGTTAAACTATGTTGTTATAAGCACAAGCTATAGGTAATTAGTAAGAATTTTGATTTGTATTGAGTGGATTTGTTTAGGCCTCAATGCAGAATTAATAGTAGTTTTTACCATAATAGAGCATACAATAATTCCTACAATAATCATTCCTATTATTTAAATTGCGTTAATTTCTTCATCAGGACAACTTCCACAATTATTTTCTGATGTTCTAGTATAATTTTTATCACAACTTTGACACATATTACCTTTATATCCTTCACTGCATTCCCCTGTAAAGCTGGTATTATCTGGAGATCCAATGCAAGCATCTTGATTAGGGCACTTATAGAACAAATCAGTAGAATCACTAGACCTCCAATACCCTTCTTTAGGGTACATTTTATCAAGACCTAAGCATCTTGCCTCACTAGGGCATTATTAGCATAAGTTGTTTACATCTAAGCTGTATGTGCCGGCAAGGCAGGGAAGACAACTTTTTTCTAGCTTATACTCTCCTCTGATGCATTACCTTAATTGGAATTTGATATAAGCTGTATCATAAGCTTAATCTTAAGCATTTGGATAGTTTTACTTTTAAGCATCAATAGCTAAGGTATGCAAGGTCAAATAGATTGTTGAGCCAGGAGGTGCGTTTATCTGATAATTGATCACTTTTGCTACGCCTCTATCAATCAGAAATTTATTTTAACCAAGTATGTTAACATCATCATCTACTTTATTAAGATTTATTATTAATTCTTAGTTTGGTAAAGTTACAAGCTTATTGTAATGATCTAGTAGATGAATCGTTAATGTATCTTATATAATTTATCCTGGAGGAATATTTTTTATGGTTTATATGATTGGGAAATAATCAGAATCATCCTTGCTGTATTCTAATATCGTTGAATCCTAAACTACTCTCATTTGAATTTAAAAAGATGCTATGTCAACCCCATAATGTTAAGCATAGTTATCCAGGAAGGTGTTTTACTGTAGCTTTGGTCTAGTCGGGGTTCAATATACTGCTCCACCTATATTGCCTGATTCATTTTAAGTAAAATTGCTATTAGATATTTATAGTTAGCATACATTTTACTTAAATACCATTTATTAGTCACATGATAGAGATAATGCACCTCCTTTATCAAGTGATCTATTTTGTATAAAACTTGAGTTATCTATTTAAATATTAGTGTCTTAGGAATATATAGCTCCTCCTTATATAGATGTGTTATTTTAAAATAGCGATTGGCTTATGATTAAATCTATTTCTGAACTTACAAAATCCCTGATAATACCAATCCCTCCTCCGATACTTTCACTTATATTATCGATAAAGTTGGTTCCAATAATCTAAGTTTTATCAGAATTGTATAATTCGACTCCTACAGAAGTTATACTTCTCCCCCTTAAAAATTTACTACCCAATATTATTGTTTCTTCTAGCCCTTCGCCATGTAAGGCAGCCCCTTCAAAATTTTCAACTATTACATTATCTAAATTTATTTTGCCCTTGTTCATAAATACAACAGAGCCTCCGTTTTTTGCAACAACATTTTTAAAATGCGTATTTTTAATTGTAAGCTAGGAAGCAAGATTTGAAGCAATTGCACCTCCATAAAAGTCAGTCTTTATATTATAGAAATAAGTATCATTAATTTCTAAGATACTATTAGTTAAAATGATTGCTCCTCCATTTGAGTCATTATTATAGCCGTTTAAGAATTAGGAATTATTTTAAATTTTAACATTGCTTCAAAGTGAAATTACTAGAAAAGAAGAATATTTGCCCTACTAGTTTCTTAATTAAGTATTATCTATGGTTAAATTCGAATTTAAAACGTCTATACCTGGATTAAATTGTGCTGCAGTATTGCTATCAATAATGGAATCTTTAATTTAAACATTGGATTCTGAGATATAAATTATATTCTTATCAATACTACTGTTATTCCAAAATTCACAATTATTAAAGTATTACTCATAGGTTTGATTTTATATAAAATATGCTACAGAACCAACTTTTCCAGCTTCATTGGCTTAAAACTTACAATTATTTAAGTTTACTTATGAGTTATTTGATACATAAAGTGCGCCTCCATAATTGGCGAAATTTTATTCGAATAAGCAATTGGAACACTCAAAATAAGAATCTAATATGATATAGACAGCTGCTCCATTATTATATTATACACTTAAACGATTATTCTTAAATTCAATATCTTCTGCAATTACTTATCCCTGTTATACTACATTTATAGCATTATTGTTATTAGTAAACTTGCAATTAGTAAGAAAGACCTGGCATTAAGCAATTCTTAATTATTCTTAGCTATTTGATATAAAATTACTATTTCTTATTCATATGATTGATTCGTCAAATGAGCTTAATAATATTGATTATGACAAAGGATTGTTTTACTCTACTGTTATATTATTAATAATCAATATCTTCGATTTGGAAGAATATGATCCAAGTAATACTGATATGCTTCCATTATTGTTAGTAAACAATGAATTTCTAATATCAAGAACTCCACTGGCATGCTCATCTCTTATCGGAGCTCCATTACTTACAGTAATACTATCTATAACAAGGTCGTCTAGAACTGAGGAGGAAATAATTACAGTACTTTATACATGCAATATTCCCGATTAATTTGCAATACCATTTTTAAACTCACAGTGCTATATCATCAACTCAATTCCTGAAGATACTGAGTTTCCTTATATCAAAATTGCTCCTGAAACCCCTACATTGAAATCATAATCAATGAAATTGGTATTCTCAATCTCAATTCATTCATCAGTTCCCTCTGTTTAAATCTTGATAACTCCTAAAGTAGAATGAGATGATTTTATGTTTTCAAATTCATTATTAAATATCCGTAGTTAATTAATATTCTCAAAATCAATGCAAGATTTATCAAACTCTGTAATATTTTTGAACTGATTATTTTCGAATCTCACCTCTTTTACTTTCTAAATTAAAATAGCTCCTACTCCCATAAAATTTTAAAGATTTGTCCATTTTGAATCCTTAACTACCACACTATTTGATGTTTGTATTGTCAGGAACGATTAAGAGTTACTATTTCCTTCTAGTTAATCAAAAGTAATATTAAGCAGACTAATATCATTGGCATCAATTAAACTAATATTTGGAAAACCTTTAGTACATGTTATTTAATTGATACTTAGATTTTAAATTGTGATAGATGTATTTTAATCAATAGCGAATATTGATTAGCATTCAATTTAATCTATTAATGGATAATCTCTTTCATTGTATAGTGTACCTTTGAAATAGACATCATTAATTTTGTCATTTATAATATTACGATTCTCAGAATCCCTTATGTTCTTCAGTGTTACGCCTTCAAATGACAAATGAGCTCTTTGATTAGATTTTAAAACAGATGAACAAATTGAATCCTCAACTGTTAAATTCTAAAACACAGCTTTTCTTGGATTAATAAATGCTTCTATTGTTATTACTTTGTCATTTTTTACATCTTAACTTATATAGTAATCACCAATAGTTTATAAGTCAGTAAACTAGCTATAAGTGAATTCAATAATAGCATCACTAACAACATAGCAGTTCTTTATGCTTATATTAGTCGCTTAGATTTCTTATTAAAACTGTGATGACTTAAACTTTACTAGTGATGAGTAAGAAAAAACATCTTCGAATTCTAAATCATTGATAATTATTTATGAGAGGTTTACAATATTAGAATTACTCTCAATTTCTTTATAAGAGTATTCAAGCTCTGAATCATCAAATTGGATAAGTGAGTTTGAAGAAACACTTTTTGTAAACTTGCAGTTTGATATTGTAGTCTTAAATTTTGAATTTCTTATATGAAATAGGTTAGAATACTCATCTTAGTTTTCTTGATTTAAGGATACGACTTGGTTGTATGAGAAATTTACATTTTTTATTTGTAGATCTCCTATAGGATTATCAGAATATAGAAATCCTGTAGATTTAATTCCTCTAATTACTTCAAATCCATTGTTTAATTTTTCAACATTTCCTATCTCATAATAAAATTCAGCTTACTATAGAGTAATCAGTGAATTTGTGTCTTTATTATTTGTAGAGGATTGTACAAAGTCAACATTTTAAAGAGTAATGTGAGCTTTATATCCATGAATAATCGAATTTAACTTTGTTCTAAAATTATTAAAGCTCACATTTTCTAGATTTAATGTTTAAGATTCCTTATCTAACAAAATGAAGCTTTTGTCTAAATCTTAGCAGTCAAAAATGTACTTATTAATATCACTTTCTTTAATGAATACTCCTTAATCTGTTATTCCATAAAATCCATACCATCAGGCTTTTGTATTTGTTGCCATACAATACTCGCACTCTTCATATTTGCAATCAAACTTATTATAGTGCTTTCCATCAAAAATAATATCTTTTATCTCTAAAATACTTCCAGAGTTACTAGGATTAAACAAAGCAGCTCCTTTTATATTTATTGTAGCTCTGTTTTAAATACAATTATCAGCATTTTAAAACTTTTCACATAGATAAGATTGAATAGTGACTCTCTTGTTTTTATTTGATGCATCTACTAGAAATTCACTTTATGAATCTGTAGTAATCAGGTTAAATTCTTCACTTATCAAATATATTTCTATATAACTTTCAGATATATTAAGCAATATTTCTTTCAGATCATCATAGATTTCACCATCATCAACTTCAAGCCTTCTATCTTAACCTTCTCTGACAAAAATTTTCTTTGGACTTCATTCATAGTACTACTTAACTACTTTTATACAAACAGCCGCATTTGCTGTAGGAAATTTATAGGCTTAGTACCCTTCATTACAGCTATCTTGACAGGAGGGAAACTAAAGAACTTTATTAGGATCATTGCAATCATAACAACCTTGAGACGTGCATAAATTTGAGCACTCTGTATTACAGTCAACATTGCAGTCTTAATAAAATCCATAATTGCAGTCTTACTAATCACATTATACTCCTTACTCTTTACACTCTTAATAATTTTCTTTGGCAAGATTTTTATAGCTTTCTTCAAAATTATTATTGATTACTTAGGTGTAGTAGGCCCATTAAGACAGTTCATTATCTGAGCAGTTGCCATAGCTATAATTGCACTCTTTTGTTAGACAACTGTCAGAGCACTGATCATCTTCTTAGCAAAAGCATGGTTATTATCACTCAAAATAGCAATCTTATAAGTCATTATTACAATTTTCATTAAGACAGTCTTGATCGCAGTTTCCATCTCCTATCATTTCAGTAAAGCATCCTCTAGCACAATCTCCACACTTGTAATCTTTAAAATTGCATTTCTATGATTTTGCACAATCATCATCGCAATCACTGTTTTACATTAGAACAGGAGTACAATAAGTATCACATTAGCATGTACCACCATCTCACTCACATTCCTCTGTATTGCACTCATCATCACAGACAGAATTGTAATACAGCTCCGCTGTGCAGGCCTCTTGGCATTGTGGAGGTGTGCAATTATAATTATCAAAATCACAATCGTTGTAATAGCATTCTGGCTAGCACTCGTCATCATACAGCATCTCATAAAAGCACGACTCAACACATCAACCTTGATCATTTAAGTCAAATCTACATTACACTGTATTGCAGGCTGAATCAGCTATACCATTGCCCAAATCCTCCAAAAAGCAATCATAATTGCAATATCCACATTTTCCTAGGTCAAATCCACACTCTCAGTAATTGCAATCCTCATCACAGACGTCATTCTCTAATAATTCTACAGTGCATCCATACCACATGCAGTCCGGGGCACAGTCACCATTAAGAAGCTGATAGATGGGACTTTGATCCTTTTGCTAGGAATCATAAGAGCACGGAGGAATCATACAGCTAAAATCGCAATAATCATCTTCTAACCATAAGTCAGAGCACATATAAGGGTTACAGTCAAGCTCAAGTTAAGCTTATACATAAAAGCAAAGAACACAGAAAGCTAAAAGCATATTTAATATTAGAATATTGGCTTAGAAATGTGAAGGTATTGAGCTGGGATTGTATAAAATTTATTTTGATAGATTGTTACTATTAAAGCCAAATTTATAAGGATTTATATACTCTGCCTTTATAAAAGTAGCAAATATGTTATAATTGATCTGAATTTCCAAAACTAGAGTAAAACAACAAAGATAATTAACTAAGACATATTCAATAAATTTATTATTAAGCAATATTCTCCCCCTTACTTATACTCTCAATTCTCCCATCATTTAACTCTATGATCCTATCATAT
>CAKKTI010000106.1:9560-56095 GCA_920105805.1 Condylostoma magnum
AAAAAAAGAAGTTAGGTGAAAACATATAAGGGTTGTTATATCTATTGTAACTCAATTTACCAAAAGGCTTTTATTACATTTTGGCAGTTTTATTTTCAGAATTGACAACCAGAGATTTAAGTAAGCATAGAGGAAAATGTCTATTATTACAGCTGTTGAATTTATCAATATAATGCTTTATATCTAATAAAATTAACTTTAAACCTTCCCTACCTAATTTTAAAATAAACAATAAAGAAACATAAAACTCAGTTTTTTATAATCCTGCTTAATTTTAAAGCTCTTGTACTGGATTCAGCTGGTTGTCATACAAACTAGTCAAACTTGGCAATGTTGATTTCTTTTGAATCTGAGATAATAGTATATTTTGCTTATTACTTGCCTAGTCACTTGCATTTGCATGAGATCCTCCAGTAATAGCTGAACTTATATTGAATTTAGTCACATTTTTAATCTATTGCCTCATCTATATATTAATATTAGTTTTCCCCGAAGTGACGCTATATGTACTAAAAGCTTAATTCATAGGGCGAGATTTAACAGAGCCTCCAGGTGGAGACTGTATAATTGACCCTATAGTATTGTTTCCTTACTTCCTATTATCTTTCGCACCCTTTAAATACTGGTTCATTAAACGTGACTTTTTCTTCTTTCTTCGAAGCTCATCACGAGTTTACCCAACCTTTATAGCAACTTTACTTGCTTAATTCTGCATTTTGGTTATATCATTAGCGTGAAGATTAATTGCTTTAGTTAGTACATTTTCTTCATTATTCCGCTATATTTTCAATTTATTAAGATTAGCTTAATGTCTAATCTTCATCTAACGTATTTCTTTGGCTTGTTAACGTAAGAGTTTGTTCATCTTTTTGTCTTATTCTTATTATATCAGGTTGGAAACTCTTCATTGCTCCTATTCCTCTAGTACTTTTAGCTCTTTTCTTATTTTAGAGGCCTCGCCATATCGTTCATTTACTGCAAATAGCTTTTCAGATACTAGCAAGTCCTTCATTATAGCCTTTGGTTTTATTTTCAAGAACTCGTTGTCAGACTGCAGTTACATGTTTAGTTTGTCAATCTATCCTTAATGATTCATCTGAAGTCTCTCTAATTCATTCCTCTATTCTTACTTTACTTACCTGAATTTTACTTTTCAGGAATTGTAGAATTTTTCCAGCTTTTGCTATCCTATTTCTCTGTATATCTGCAGTTCCTTCTGATGATTTCTTTTTCTCAGTATGTCCTAGTACCCGATTATATCCTTTTCCAGTATTCTGATACTCTTCATCATATTTTTATACATTTAGTACTCATGGACCTAACAAAGTTAATCAGCAATAGCCTCCATTCTTTCCTTTACCAAAGAAAACAGTAAAATTTATTCATCTTCATTTAGAAACCCATCCTCATCTTCGTCCAGCAATTCCTGCAGTTCTTTAGGAGTTTTTGTTAATAATAAATCATTGAGATTAGCGGCCTACTTCTCAAAAAGCACCTATAAGGACAAATCACTTAATACTCCTTCTCTCCTGTAATCTGCAACCTACAATGCTTGCCATATTTCTCTGCATTTGGCATGGGCATTGAGTAAAGGTCTAGCTTCACTTAAAACCTTAGCCAAGGCCTGGTCATTTACATTAGAACTGAAATTAGTCATTACTGTCTTGCTGTGTTTAGGCTAATCAGTTATATTCATTTTTATTGCACAAAATTACTAACTATTGGATTCTCAACTCTTAAATAGTCGTCTAATGTCATTGAAATTGATCTTGTTCTTAACCCTGCATTGAAATTGATTGTATCGCCTTGTTGACGTAAACTTTCATCCATGTAGGTTTATATACCAAATATACTGCCAAAGGGAGGGACTGCTCCGGGGAGACAGCGAGTCGTATTTCATACTTCTTCTTCTGTTGCAAATCTGATGTTTCTAACGTTTCTTACCTTTTTTAGAAGTTTTCAGTTTAGTCTTTTAGTTGCGGATAGGACGGCCAGGATTAGTTAGCTGCCTTCACTTAGGAGCATTGCTTTTGCTCCACTTTCTAAGGAAACGCCTCGGATTTAGGCAGCTTGTTCACTTGTGAGGACGGGCTCGTGCTCTGTTAGTTGGTATTGGATATTAGAGAGATGCTGCTGGACTTAAAGGAAGGCAGTCTCTTCTTCTTACATTTTTATTAATTGATTGAAAAAGGTATTTACTGCTCATATAAAGCAACTTTTTATTATTAAGTATATCTTATCATAATAACTATTTTAAATAGATATATCAATTATTTAAATCTTTTGTTTTAATTATTATTCCAAATAATTTACATTCTTATATGATTAAAGCTAATTTCTTGATGTGTGTTATAAAGCATTTCATTTAATGTATTGTTTATGTTTATTCTACTGGAGTAAGAGTTATTATTTATGTAATCATTATATAATTTTAATCCTTCTTTTTTATCTGATCAAATAACAAAAAAGGAAGTTTAACATTTATTAGAAGTTTTGCTCATATTATCAAACTAAAACAATCTTACTAAACTAAAGTTCCCATAAAGCTAATTCATACTTACCTTTATTTTCATTTCAAACACCTTCACCAGAAACAATAAACTGCTCACTTTTAGAAATACTTACTGAGGTTACAATATTATTATGCGTACCAATAATTCTATTTTTATTTTAATCTTGCAAATCTCACAGTATAGCTTTATTATCAGATCCACCACAAACAATAAATTGATCACTTTTAGAAATTACTACAGATTTTAAATGGGCATCATTTTCCCCAATAACTCTATTTCTATTTGAGTCTTTTAAGTCTCATAATCATATTTTTCGATCATTTCCTACAGAAACAATAAACTACTCATTTCTAGAAATACTTACTGATATTAGTCTATATTCATGCTCTCCAATAATTTTATTTCTATTTGGATCATATAAATCTCAAAATCATACTTTGTTATCTCATCCTCCAGAAACAATGAACTAATCATTTCTAGAAATACACACTGATCTCACAGTGCTACTATGTTCTCCAATTATTCTGTTCCTATTGAAATTTTATAAGTCTCATAATCTCACTTTATTGTCATATCCTCCACTAACTATAAACTATCCACTCCTAGAAATACTTACTGAGTTTATTTCACTATCATGCTCTCCAATTATTCTGCTTCTCTTTGAGTCGTGTAAATCTCACAACATTACTTTATTATCTCATCCCCCAGAAGCAATAAACTATTCACTTCTGGAAATGCTTACTGAGAAAACTGAGTTATCATGCTTTCCAATCACTCTATTTCTATTTGGGTTTTATAAGTCCCACAAGCTTACTTTATAATCATTTCCCCCAGAAACAATAAACTGCTCACTTCTAGAAATACTTACTGAGTATATACTGAATTCATTAACTGTTATTATCTAAGTTTTTAGTCTTTATTTAGGTTTTTACTTCAACTATTTGCTTTACAGCTCCAATTGCCTGCTTAAATAAATTATAAATTATTCAGCTTTTTCAACTGCTTTCGAGCTATTTCTTTTCTTAGCTTTCATTATTCATTCCAGTGCAAGATTAGTTTAAACCTAAGGATCCTTTTCCAGAAATATAAGCTTCCATTAGATTTCTCCATAGCTATTCATTTGTATCCTTTATAACTTATTTTAGTCTATTTTACTAAGTATCAAATCAGCTTAATCAGGACATTTTACCAATTTATCAAGGTAATAAAAGTGCTTTATATTAATTTTATGTTATTAAATGAATTCGTCAATCAGATTTGCAATTAAGCTTTACTTTTGCAGTGTGAAAAGTCTTTTTATGTCTAATGTTCTTTTAAGAATCTTTTTAGGGGATTGGTTTCTGATGTTGTTCTGAAATTATTGAAATTCTGACTTTTTAAAGTAGTACCCCTTTAAGAGCTCTAAAATATCCTTCCTTCCAGGCCAGTTGGGCTATTGTTCGAACATACTGCAGATTACGTTGAACTCATGTCCAGAGATGAGCATGTTGATTATTGGTTGAATTTCCATTTTATTATAATCAAAGGAAGTATAGTTGAAATATAACTGTATTGCAATATATAGTTCTACATATTACATAAAAACGTTATATTGTAATCCTATCATATAAATTAATATTTTAGTAGTAGAAAATATGATAGGCAAAATCACTTTAGCTAGTTAAAAGCTTGTGCATACAAATCTACTTTATTTTAGAATCTGAAGAGATTTTAGCACTTATAAATGCTTTTAAGATGCTTCATGACTTTAATTTATTTGCTGTAGCTTTGAATTTGAGCAGAAGACTCATGAAAACACACCCCTTTTATAGTTGGCACTTTAATGTTTTATCTCATGAATATTGTTTTCAAGCTTATTCGATTTACCTAATGTTAGCTATTCAGCTTGCAATGAATTAATTTATAAACATTTTGATATAAAATTGTTTAAAACTTCATATATTTTGGTAAAGGGCTTCATTTTCTCAACTTTTTAGACATTTTTTTAGATGTTTAATAACTTAGTTATTCGTAATAATAAAAAAGCATTTAATTATTTAAAATGTACATAATTTCCTATATTTACTACTAATTTTATAAAATTACTTTTAATCAATACTACTTAATAAATGCTCTTTTCATATTAATATTCATTAAGTCATCTATTTAATTACAATATTATATACATACAATATTATCTATTTACTGTTCTAATTCAATCTCATTATATTCAAATAACATTAAGGACCATATAAACCAACAAATTCACAGATTAAAACTAATCCTTCCCCTTATTAAGCGATTTAAAACTAGATGATCAAATAATTGACTGATATTTCATCTTTCATAATTCCAAAAATGTCCAATCTAATTTTGATTTTCCTATATCAAAGCGCTCTTGCAGATGATTACAGTTACGCCAATTAAGGTAGAGACTGGACAGGAACTTGCTCAACTGGCCTGGCTTAATCCCCGATCGACATAGATACAAGAGCTACTACTTTTGCTGTCGTAACAGAAGATGTTTAGAAAAACAGGCTTGAATTAGACTACGATTGTGAAGACATTCAAGGTGTGAATATAAACGGTACCCTTCTTTTTGAGGCAGGCTGGGGTAGTATGACATGGGATAACTCTAACACTGAAAGGGACTACGATCCTGTATAATTCCATTTCCATGCCCCCAGTGAGCATACTTTTGATGGAACTTACTATGACCTAGAAATGCATATAGTACATAATGATGAATCTAATTCAGGCTAATTTTCAGCTGTTACTATTTTATTTGAGTCATCTGGGGATAAAGAGAATGACTTTATTGCTGATGTAATTGATGCTATGAGCAGTGAAGAGGAGATTTGTCTTATGGATGTTTTTGATGACACTGAAAAGATTGGTAATTTCTATTCGTACAATGGATCACTAACTACTCCTGATTGTATTGAAGGTGTTAACTTTTTGATATGGAATGACGTATAAACTATTTCCAAGGAGTAATTAGCCTTCTTCACTGATCTTTGGGCTGGTAATAATGATTTTGCTGGTGGAAATGGAAATAATAGAGCAATATAGAATCTAAATGGAAGGACTATCACACATTATCAAGGCGCTGATGAAGATAATGGACTGATTATGGCTTTAGGATCTTTGTTTACGGTTTTACTTCTACTTTAGTAAAATTTTAGTTGATTTAAATTTTATTAGGTTTGTTATTACTAAGTTGAGATTAATATTCTTTACAATAGTAATAAATTAAATGTTTTATGTATATTATTATGAAATATGATCATGAATTTGCCTTAAATTACAGGTATTACGCATTATTAAGACGCTTTAATCCTCTAAATTTTTATTGTTTAAAATAACAGGAATCATTAACTCAAATCTATTCCACATCCATAATTTTACATCTTACTAACTCTCATACTAACTCTAATCCTTTCATCTTATTCACCAAGTCACTTCTTATCTCTTCTGAATGAATCTCAGCCTTTTAGCATATTCCCTCAGACAACCCCGCCATTCTAGCAACCTTTATACCAAAACTGCTTTCACATATCCCTTCTACTAATTTATGCAAAAACACTAATTCTCCGGACTCCTGATGTATAGCATAGTCCATCATACACATCTTTACTCCCTTAATCTAATTCATTAAATCTGTCAACATATGGTAATGTGTTGTGAATATGCACCTGCATTGGTTTTCTTATACAATTTTGTTTAGACAAGCAATTGCAAGTGATGCTCCGTCAAAAGTAGAAGTTCCCCTGCCAAGTTCATCAAATATAACAAAAGAACTCTGTGTTGCTTTCTCTAGTATTTCCTAGGCTTCTTCTAGCTCTATATAAAGTGTGCTTTTACCTTCTACCAAACTGTCCTCTGCTCCAATTCTAGTAAATATAGCATCTGCTGGAGCTAGTATGATATGATCTGCTGGGACAAAAGATCCAATTTATGCTAGTATTATACATATTGCTGCTTATCGTAGCACTGTTGATTTACCACCCATGTTTGGGCCTGTTAGTACTATATTGTAGTGAGTATCATCGAATAAGATGTCATTTGGTACAAAATTTGATATATTTTAAGCCATTATGGGGTGTATTAGCCCTTATGCTTAAAAATATTACCGTGAAGTTTAAGTAAAATGCGGCCTAGTCATTTAAACCGGGGATTTCTAAGCTACTTAGGAAAGAGAACACAGACAATCTAACTCAGCCGCTGCTCTTATTACAGTATGCCATAAAATATTGTATTGATAAAACTCATTGAGCAAGGTACACAAAAAGGGTTTCATAGAGTCCTTTAAAGTTTCTTCTGAAAATTCTAATTCTGATAGTAAATGTAAGATTCTTGATGTATGAAATCTCTCGAATCCTTGTCTTCTACTAGTGCATGTGTAATCATTAGGCTTTTTCCCATTAGGAAGAAGTCTTATAGGAACTTCAATTTCATATCTATACTTAGAATGAACAAATTTAACATCTTAATTACCTCCAAAACATAGTTCTCTTTATTGATCTAAATAATCTTATAGCTCATTTTTCAAATTTTATACAATTTATAGCTTATTTTCATATTCTGGACAAAGACCAGGAGCTGGAAAGGCGTCGTTATCTTCCCCAAGCACAATTTTCTACTTTAAGTGATCGCATATTGACATTATATCAGGGAAGCTTCCACCAATATCCGTTAAAAATTGCAATCTTGATGATTATAAGTTAAATTACCCTAAATCATACATCAAAGATTGCACCTATTTCAATGATTCCAGCAGTTTAAGAAAATCCCTTATGAAATTCACTGATATGTTCTCAAAATAATGTGCATTACTGCTTAACTTAACAGTGTAATTTGAGACTTTCCCAATCATAACTTCCAAATCTGGTAAATGCTTTAAGGTGTCTTGAGCTATAAAGAGTATATTATCATTTTTACCTAGCTCCTCAATTGCATCTAATCTCTCCTCAATACTTTAAATATCCAGTAAAGGAGCACAGATTCACCGTTTAATCATTCTACTCCCGAATCTGGATTTAGTTTTGTTTATAAAATGCAGCAAACTTCCTTTATATTCCCAACCATTCAGTGTTTTAGCTTCCAGTATTTCTAGTCTTTGCAAAGTTTTGCTGTTGAGTACCATTGTATTGCTGTAGATTGAATGAGGATTATACTCCTCGAACGTCCCGGAGCTAGTCAGTTTATCAGCAATCATTAGAAACTCTAGATAAGAGCACAACCCAGCTAGTGCTCTGTATGGTAAGTCGCTTTCAATATAAACGTTTTCAGGCCTTCCTTCTCTAAACCACTTCATTAGGTTAATTCTTTCCCATTATGCACTGCTTCGTTATACATTCAGAACGGCTGGCATTGGCATAGTTTTTAGTAATTTAAGGATAATTTCTTATGCATTTCCTTGTAGGTATATAGCCTCAACGGGTCTTATTTATACTAACAATGTTTTAAACTAATCGTGATTGCAATGCCCTATCAAAAATTGTGATGTAGAGCAATCTACTACTGCAAATCCGTACTCATCTTCTTATTGGAAAAATGACAATAAATAACGATTTTCTCCTCCCATGCTTTATTACTGATTAATAAAGCTACCTTTTGTGTAAATTTCAACAACTTCTCTTCCCATTGGCTTGTTTGAAGTTTTACCTTTATTTTTACGAGTAGATTCTGTCTATTCTACTACTACTACAGTGAATCCGTTATCTACTAGAATTTACGAGTACTTTTCCAGGGTTTTCTCTGGGAATCCCACCTTTGCATTGGCAGGATCTCCGACTCAGTTTAAGTTCAATAGTTTCTGGCATTAGATAGCATCATAGTAAAATATCTCGTAGAATTTACCGTTTTTAAACAGTATTATTTTATCAAAATTATCCTTTTTAATTTACCAGAATTGTGTCATGGCTGGGGTAAATTTCTCATTTTTAGGTATGTATACAGTTGAAGGATTATATAAAGGATCGTCAGGAGAACGTCCTTCTTTGTCTTTTATGCACTATGGTTAGATGAATTTTGGAAGGTTAAATGTAAAACCTTCTTGCTGTGTTATTCTTAGTTTTTAAGAGTCTAATCCATCATTTGTAAGTTCCTTTTTGAAATTTAGCCTCTTTACTGGTAGTTCTTGGGATTTTACCTGCTTTTCAGCAATCAATTCGTTATTATTTGGTCTTTTTAGGCTAGACTCGCCTAATCTTGGAAAATAGGAATCAATCCTTTTGCTTCCCGCCATATAAAAATAAATGCTGTATAAAGTTGTTTAAGTTGATATTGTGTATTTAGCATATAGAATTTGTGAATAAAAGCAATATAAGAGATACTATCTTTGAAATTAATATATAGTATATAAGTAACTACCACATCTAATTTAAATCAATATTATACAAAGAGCTTATAGCTTATCATTCTAAGCTCATAAACAATATAATTAATATTCCTAATTTAAATATGAAGCGGCGGCCTTAATGGGATAATACAAACAGCGATCTTGATAAATACAAACTAACTTAATCAGAACAGCTATAAAGAAAGGCAAGAATGGTATCAAAGAATAAAGAACAAGCAAGAGCTGAGTTAAAGAAAAGACAAGAAATGATTTAAAAGGGAAAAATTCCATAAGAAATGAAAAAGTATGTAATGCCTCCTCCTAAAAAGTATACAGCAAATTCTGCACGAATTATGAAGGACCCCAAAAACTCAAATAATTGAAAGGTAAAATAGCCTGTGAAGCAAAGCCCAGTAAAGGAAGAAGTTGTATAAAAGTTCACTTAATTCAGGACTACCACAAGCAGTAAGCCTAAGAAAGAAACTGATAGTCTTTCTAAACTAGAAAGGGCAATGAGATAACTAGAAATGGCTATGGATGGTGATATAGGAAATAATGAAAACTTTAATCAGGGATAAAGCAGCAGCTTATAACACATATAAGAGGATAATTTTGAAAACATGCATAAAGAAGACAGTGATTTATCAGATTCATCGATTTTTGAGTATTCAGCTGATGAAAGTTAACTTGTTAAAAATGAATCTTTCAATGTTAAGTAATCTGATAAATATACTGAAGATTATTTACAAAAATTACAGCAATTTTATAGTATACCATAATAAAAAGTATTTGATGAATTTGAAGAAGTAGCTACTATGAAAATTACCGAGCCTAGTGTAATGAAGCAAGATTTCTAAAGAACCGATGTAGTTGAACCTAATGTTTATAGTGGATTTCAGGAATTAGAGACATTAAAGCCTTAATAATACAGCTATATACAAAATAATAATAACATAGATTCATTTATGGCCCAGGCGGGTAATTAAAAGGATTATAGTAATATAGACTCATTTTTAGATCAAAAGAACTATAGCAATTATAACAATTTAGACGAATTCATGGCTTAAACAAACGAAATAAAAAGGTATGATAATTTCACATCGTTTTAAACTAAATACAATGATCAAAAGCCAAGTGAATTTGAATAGACTGCTTAATTCTAATAATCTCCTACATAATCATTTCAGGAAAAACCATAAGTATCGGAGCCTAATACAAACCGTTTTGTATAGTTTAGCAATACACCAATTCAAGAGCCTTAGGTATCAGGCTTAGAAGAACAAGATTACCTTTTACAACTGTTGGAATAGACTAGAAATGACTTAAAGCAAATGAATTTCATTGAAGAAGAATACTAAGAGCCAGTTAAATCTCCATCTATTCAATAGCCAAATACAAATTACTCAGAAGAACTAATTCCAAGATCTTTCAACTTACAACCAATTCAACGAGATTAACCAGTGATAAGAGGAAAAGTGCCAATGGGATCCCTTTCTATCCGGGATCACTTTTAAAACTATTAATATATTTAACCTTTAACAGTGTATAAAACCATTTCTAATCCTTTATTAAACTTAAAATCGATGAGTATGTCTAAACGAACTGCAATAAACCCAACAACTTTTTATACTTTAGGAGAATCGTAAAAGCCTAGAATAAGATAATTTAGTATTCCAGCAACTGGTGAAGTAATAATAGCATAGCAGCAATCATAAAACATACTTCAAAGAAATCCTCATCATAGTTAATCGTTCTCAATAAAGCATTCAAACCCAAGTCCTTTAAGACAATCTGCATATTAGACCAAATTTTTCACTTACCCTAAAAAGCCGAAAGAAATTTTATTGAATAAAAATCTTACAAACTTAACATGTGCAAAGCTGGCTTAATCCAGAAACTACGCTGATTAGTCACTAAATGCATCGTTTAATTCATCGGTTAATAAAGACACTTTTCAACGCATAAAAACAAGTCCTAATCATTCACTAAGGGTAAACCCAGTAAACTTATCTTGAAATTATATTACAAAATAGGAATAAGTAAGATAAGACTATAGGAGGAAGAATAAATCTTCAAAAGATGCACCTAGTTGGTTTTAAACACATAAAACTTAAAATGTAAAAAATTCTGATATTAAATAAGCTCCTGGGTATGATGGAACCAAGACTCTTGTCAGTAGAGTAAATGGTTGGATTACTGTCTCCTAGGATGATAAAAGTACTACATTTTGTACAAAGAGACCATTTGGCTAAAATTCTAATAAAAGTAATTTCAGATATGTAAGTGATCTTTCTCCAGCATGAATGCAGTCTTAATATAGAGAAAATGGGAATAAAATAATTAAGGAATACGGTAATAGATTATTAAGAAAGGATTAAAAGAGGACTTTTCTTTTAGATGATGTTTAGCCTGAGAAAAGTATGTTTAGTATTGGAGATTATAACCATAATGTTAGAACTGCTTATGAGGCTACAATAAATCAATAAGGAGTCAATACAATGCCTAAAAACTTGTTAGAATGGAAGGAAGATTGCTCAAAACAGAAATATGATAAACCTATTACTTCAAAAATTAATTAGTAATTGTTATATATACATAAAAATCATTTAATCAATTACAAACAAGTTCTTCTATTTACAATAGCTAATAATACCTCTTTGTTATTAGAGTATTTTCATTGCAATACAGAGTTATTTGAATTTATTCACCTCCTTCTATTTAAAATCCCTTTGTTTAATTTATATCTACACACGGGAATCTTCTGAGTACCTTGTTCTTCATTCATTTTTTACTGAATTCTTCTAGATCTAGGAAGCCATTGCTCTCAAATTTTTTAACTAATATAATTTACTATCATAAGTTCTTTTAATAGACAACCTAGGTTGTATTTACATCATGCTTTATCATCTACTATATTCCTCAGCAGCTCTTCTATTTACAATAACTAATATGTCTGAAAATAGGTTTAGCTTACAAGGAATTCTAGGAAATGTTTTACTATTTGGATCAGCTTGAGGTTTAATATGACTAGAAATAAGTTTTTACGGCTACTCTAAAATACTGAAAGAGATTTAATAAAAAGTAACTGAATAAGGAGATATAATATGCTTGACGGGAAAATTGAATAAAAAAGAAGAATCTAAATTCAGAGATCCTATGCTTAAACACGGCATTGACTCTATTATACTAAGTAGACACGTAAAGAACTTCAGTAGATCGTTTAGTTTCGAAGATTCTATAGATATTTAAGGATTTAGTATCAATAGCATAGAATATCAGTATGCAGGATAGTTATGTATAAATAATCTATTAGTGGATTCTTAGATTCTGTACTAAAACCTCCCAAACAAAACATTCTACAACTTTACTAGTGATCTGTCTAAATTCTTTAAGGAAAAGTTAGATAATGCAGGTTATACTTACACTTAGTCAGAGTAACACTACTTTATAACCCGTAAACTGCAATGTGATAGAAATTTTGATTCATTTGATAAAGAATGCATAGTTACTTTTACAGAGATTCCAAACAACGCTTTAGTGACAATAATAGGACAGAAATCAGACACTTTTCTAAATCCATACAAAGGAGTATTCCTAGTGGAACTAGGATAACTTACTCCATTAGAACTGATTCGTCATAGTTTTCACAAAAAGTCAGAGGAAGTATGGACAGCAAGACTGATATTAGGAGGATTGATGGCATTTAGTGCATTTTTAATTTGAATAATTGTTTTTTTGTAAATTTTATCAAAAAGCTCCGCTTTTTGGAGTGATTTATCAGTATCTATTACAACGTAGTTTTTTAATCATAATAATAAAGATGTCATATGCGCAAATTTACAATGAAATTAGAATAATAGGAAGAGGGAACTTTGGTATATTTTACATAGGAACTGCTCATCTAGTAACAAATCGCTTAGACGGTCATTAGTACGTAGCTAAAATTATTCCTTTACATTCCCTATCAAAAAAGGATATAGATTCTGCTCATTAGGAAGTAAATGTTTTAAAACAACTAAACCATCCTTATATTGTCAAATATTACAGTAGTTTTTTTGAAAACGACAACTTAATAATAATTCTTGAGTACTGTGACTAAGGAGATCTATCATAATACTTGAATTTCCGTAAAAATGCTTAATAATAATTCACTGAACAAGAAATTCTCATTTGGCTTTGCTAGATAGCCTAGGCACTAAAGCACTGTCATTCTAAAAAGATTCTTCATAGAGATGTTAAGGCTTCTAATATTTATCTCACTTCAGATGGAACTATAAAACTAGGAGATTTTGGTATAGCTAAGGTCCTGGAGTATACAAATGCAGAAGCTGATTCAGTTGTAGGGACTCCCTACTACATGAGTCCAGAAGTGTGCTAAAATAAGCCTTACTCCGGAAAGAGTGACGTGTGAGCACTAGGTTGTCTTATATACGAATTGTGTATGATGCGGCATGCTTTTGTAGCTGATAATTTGCTGGGACTGATATATAAAATAATAAGGGACCGTCCAGACCCGATACCATCGATCTACAGCTAAAATATTCAAAAATTAGTATAAGGAATGCTTAATAAAAACGCTGAGGCTAGATTGGGACTCACAGAGATTTTATAAGGGGAGATTATGCGGAATTTACCTAATCATATCAGTAATTTTAGGCCAATGTATAGCAGTAGACAGCAGCCCGGTACAATGCAATCTGAGGTTTTTGATAGAAAAGATGGAGGACAAATGCGAAGACATGCTAACTCTGTTAATTAGCAGGGCTTACAGTCAATTTCATCACAACAGAAGTTAAGGCTAAGAAAAATGCACGAATCCTAATAAAGAGCAGATTTAATGGCCCAGGCTGCTCGTGAATCCTAGAAGAATTTTGCTATTTCCAGACAAAGAAAACAAAACGAAATTTTCAGAAGCCAGCAATTTGAAAATGGGCATTTTTCTACTATGGCTTCATATAATCAATCATTTCAGCAAAACTAAAGAGATGAACACCACTCAAATAGTTTTGATGTCTCTTACAATTCCATGACACGTACTAACCCAATGGATTTGGCCAATAGTTTTAACAGCAGTGTTAATATTGGATCAAGTGGAAGCCAGTAGATTCCTTTTAGAGAAACTGAGCATGACAGTAGAATTATAACGGCATCTGGAGCATATCAATACAGGGAATCAAGTGAGGAAGATAGCGAGGAAAGTGAAGATGAGCCTTACGAGGACTTGCCTGAATAAATTTTCCCTAATTAGCCATAGAAAAGGGAATCTTAAGGCTTAGTAAATAAAACGGAACTGTTAAGGCAAAAAGCTGTTGAACTGCTAGGATTAAACTTGTTTTAATAAGTTTATAATTATCTGAAGGAGGAAAGAGAAAATGATACGGATGATGATGTGGTAAGATATACGTAGATTTTATAGGGAGTAGAAAGGTTGGTTGGAAGGCAGAGAGTAAATGATTGTTTTATTATTGATCAGTTGATTTATTTTGAAGGATAAGTAGTATAATTATTGTTCAAAGTTTATAATAAAAATGGGCTGTTTTGTATCACACACTAGAATTTGTACTAAAGAAGGGAATAAAGAGAATCAAGAAAGGAATATTATGAAATTAAATCATAATTATCCCAAAAGGTTATCGAATAACTTATAAGGCAATCAAAACAAATTATCAGTCAGATAAAGAATCATGTTAGTAAAGTTCAACAGAACAAAATTAAGCGTAGTTAAAGAAGAATCAAATGAATCAGAGAATTCAATGTATTTTAATTCTGAAATTGAATTAAACTAATAGTGTTAGATAATCTAGATCATTATATAAATTTAGTATACTTTTAATGGATATGAAACTGTTCTAGGATTCTTACTTTTAATATGGCATAACAATTTTAAATATATAAAACAGGTGAGAAAATATAAGTTGTATGGATATACCCTCAGTTTTACTATATTACTATAATTATACTGAAAATTACTAGCTTTTAAAGGAAACATGACTGCATAGATTAAATATCAATTTAAACAATAAAACAACATTAATCATTATCAATACAAGAAAACTCTCCAGCAGATTCATTTAGTTCCTCTAGTTATCTTTCCAACGACGGTGAATTAACAGCTCCAAAACTAGGAGTCTTTTTATGCTTTCCTTGCTCTAATCCTTAAATTTAGAACTATTTAAAGTACTCTAGAACCTATCCAGTGATAGAATTGAAACTCAATTGATTACTATTCAACTCAAAGCTATTAATGGGCAATTTCCTATACATTTGATTAACCTTTTCATTCATCTCTGCTAGCTCCCCTAGCTACCTTCCATTTTCCTCTTCAATTCTAGACAGCCTCTGATCCATCTACCTAGTAACAATATTCAAAATTTATTAAGTAACCTCCATAATTATTACTACCGCTTAAAAAGTTCCATCATCCTTGCAACACTGACCTTCTCAGGATTGGTCTGATCAACTACCGCCTTGATCATTTCATCGCATTCGTCATCCATCATTACATCGTTTCCGCATCGACACATGTAGTATCTAAACTCAGAGATCCCTATTAAACCATTTCCTTCACTATCCAGAAGCTTAAATGCCTCCATTAGTTATTCGTTAGTATCTGGATCCTTCTTTTTCCTTTGGAAAATTTTAAGCAAATCATCCCAAGAGATTGTATCGGATTAACTTGCAAATTGCCTTTTAAAACTTTCTAAGTCTTCATATGTTGGATTTAGATTCACTGCTCTTAGTACTTTGTCTAGAGAATCACGAGAAATTGCTTCCTCGTTTTGATTATAGGCTTAAATAGCTTTTCTCAGTTCTTATTCATCTACTTGTTCTTGAAGTCTAATGTTTTCCATATTGAGTTATAAATAGTTATTGAAACAGTATGTTTTATTAGTTGAATGAGTTTATATAGCAAAATGAGTAACATTTATAAATAATGTCTGTAAATGATAAATCTTTACAGCCTTTGGTACATCATAGAAGACATAAAAGTAATATAAAGCGGTGCTTCAGGAAAAAATTTACACAGAAGAACGGTTTTAATTAGTAAACTTAGATTAAGGAGTCTTCAACTAAGAAACCTTAAAGTATGATTTTTATTAAGCCAATTGGCCCAGGTTTTATACCATACACAACCTCAGCAAATTGAGCAGTTTTTAATGCTAACAAGGTAAAATTAATCTATGGCAGAAATTACAATGAATTACGAGAAATTGCAAGTTTAACGAAAATAATGACTTGCTTATCTGCTATTACAATATGTGATATATACAAAATACCCTTTATTTAAAAAGTTTAAGTAAATAGGTACCAGTCATCTGTAATTGGAACTTCTGCGTAATTAAAGGAAGGCGACACATTGTCTCTATATGATTTGCTGTATGGACTTATGCTTCCTTCTGGAAATGATGCTGCATAAGTGATTGCAGATTTCCTTAGTCAGTACTTACCTACAGATATAAATTTCATAGATTTTATGAATAATAAAGCAAGGCAACTAGGCCTTAAAAATACAGTGTTTTAAAATCCTCACGGACTAATTAGGAATAGAAATGTTTCTACTGCTTTTGATACAGCAAAACTAGCTTGTTTAGCCATGCAAAACAATATGTTTAGGAGAATCGTGAAAACTAAGTAGTACAAATGCTAAGTTTAAAGGTCTGATGGATCTTTAATAAAATACACTTGAGTTAATACAAATAAAATGCTTGAAAAGGGATTTAGTGGAGTTAAAACAGGCGTTACTGATAATGCAGGGCCATGTCTTTCAACATATTATACAGAGAATGGTTAAAGCATAGCGTTATGCCTACTAAACTGTGAAACAATGAATCATAGATGAATTGAAGCTGTTAAGTTAACCCGCTGGGCATTAAATAAATTAAATAATTAGTTCTGTAACAGTTAAATATGCATTACTTAATATATACAAAAAGGTGTTGTTTTACTATAAAAAACAAATAAATAAACTAGGATGTTTTTAATGCAGATAATAGGTCATCTTGAACAGTTTTGGATCTTCCTGGTTTTATAAAATTTTAGAGATTACTTAAATGCTGTTTATTTGACTGCAGTAGCATTTCACTAATCATCACTATGCCAAACAAACAAAGATTTATTCCCTATGCATGTAAAGGCAATACTTTGCTCATATCATTCAATGGAGACTAAACGATAAAAAGTAGCTATCTAAAAAAGCTCTCAGTTTAGCTTTTGATTTCAATTAAGTTACTTTAAGATTTCTATCGCTTCAAAATCTTATTCAGTAGATTTTTCACATCACTTATAAAGAATTCTCCATTGTTATTCACAGTAGCACAATCGTTTATATGCTAGCTAATAGCCTTATTATAATTAACACCTCATATCTCATCAGCCAAGTTCTCTAATGTAAAATTATCAACTTCATTAATAAGAGGTAAGTGAATCTTATAGTAATGCCTCTTATAATCAAGATTTAACGGAAGTTTCATATTATGTATTCGTATATCATATTTTAAATCATCTGTTTGCATTTCCTACTCAACCATCACCTTTTCAGTAATTGATTTTAACTTTCTTCTAGGAGGAGTCATTTTCCGTATAAAATTCATTACTTCATTAGCTTCATTTACTTAAATTTGCTGTGTGAGTGTTTTGATTCGTAGTACAATCGTGTTTCCTGGGAATCTATTCACTGAGTTGTTTGATCTAGATGAGCATACATCACAATACTATTTTTAAGAATTAGGGTTTAGTAGCATTTAGCAACCACATTTTATGCATTCTTGTACATTGGTTAGTTAAGTCAAGTTTATTGAGTGAACTTCCATAGATGCTTATGAGTTTGATCGAATATTCTTCTAACAACTGCAGCCGCATAAAATGCATTAATTATGTTGTTCTTTCATTGCTTCGTATAGTTCATTGAAAAACTCTTTATTAGTAGATTGCTGCTACTAGGAAAAATCTTGCAAGCATTCCTATAGAGATTGCAGTTATTATAGTCTTTTTACGATTTAGCTCTGTAGTTAAGTGGCACTATATAATTTTTCAAAATTATTAGAAGGATCTTTAGGAGGTTTTCCCAATGGAACAGATTTTTATAGTTCTACTCTAGATTATCTTTCTGTTGTATAGCCTTCTTTTGCTGGTAATGAATTCCTAGCTTTTCTATGTGTGCTTATACTTCTAATTTTCATTCTTGCTTCCATTTTATTAGAGAAGTGAAACAACATTAACAAAGAAATCAATTATCAGTATTATTAATTTCTTGGTACAATTTATCAAATATTTCCTTTAGCACTATAGAACTTCCACTTTCTTTAATGAATTCAACACGGTATAATGAAGTTTTGTAGTTGTAGAACTTGATCCTAATTGCAATTTAGCTTCAGTCTGTGATAATATTAGCTTTGATTTCTCCTTTATCGTTGTTAACTGAAAAATCAGCATCTTGGTTTTCTAACAAATGTACAGTGTATCCAAGTAGATGATAAAGTGGCATTGAACTTTTAAAGGAGCAATACCTATAAGGTCCTCCAGGGTACTTCTAAGGCAAAAACATTGTGAATTCTTCCCCTGAGCTAGATAATGAGAAATCAGCATCTCTAAACAGGCTTGTAGACTGTAGAAAACTTGGAGGTTTTTGTTTATTAGGCTTCCTGGGCTGTATAATAGGATTATTTTCCCTGAATCGTAGTATTTACTACTAAATTTCAAAGGGCTAGGCTACTTCTTAGTTGACTCATGAGTCTAAGGTAAGTTCAGATAATGTAGGCCTATCTTATGGATCTACAGACAACAATTGATTAATAAGGTTTTAAAACTCAGGGGTAAACTTAAATTATCCATATTTCTGTATATTTCGTCAAAACATGTGATTTCTTTGCTATAAATTCAAGAAATTAAAGTCAGATGAAGATGCTAGAATAAAGGGTTTGTTATTTCCACATGCCATGGTAAGTAAAACTACACCAATTGAGAAAATATCAGCAATTTGAGGATTATAGCACTGAGAAGTAATTATCTCCGGAGCAACAAAAGGCCCTTTTCTTTAAACCTCGAATAACCCGAAATTGTTTTGCTAGGTAAGTTAAGAATGGCCAAAATCACACAATTTTATATCAAAATTATTATCAATCAGTATATTTTCAAATTTGATATCCCCATGTGAGAATCCCTCTATATGTGCAGCAGTTAGCCCTTATAAGATCCCTTTGAAATAGTACCTAATAGTTTTTTCAGTTATTCCTCTTAGACCATTGATAATCTCCCAAAGCTCCCCATTCTAACAATATTACATAACAATATACATGCACTGATACTCCCCTCTATTATTTTTCCTGTAATAAGTGGAATTAGGGCTATAGCCAATAAGTTGAATAACATTCCTATGATTAATCCTTTACAAACTTCTAACCTCTCTATCAAAATATCTTTAAATCTACCCACCATCCTATTGAGTTCTTAAAAACTTAATAGCAACTTGTTATTAGTTCTTTTCATCCACAGCTAGCTTTACTTTCCCACTGTCACCATATCCAATGATCCTTACAATTGAGTACTAATCCACTCGGCTCTGGTCAGACATTTTCTATTAAAATAACTCATAATCTGCGCCCTCTTCTTCCACCTGCTCTTCTTACCCCGTCAGTAGGAATCGGTGTAACGTCTTCAATACGCCCTATTTTAATATTGTTTCTTGCCAATGCTCGAAGGGCTGACTGTGCACCTGGCCCTGGAGTTCGACTCTGGGCCCCTCCCTTACCTCGAATCTTTATATGGAGAGCATTTATACCTATTCGGCGGAGTCGCTCACATACAATATTAGCTGCAAGCATTGCGGCATAAGGAGAAGACTCCTCTCTGTCAGCTTTTACCATCATTCCTCCGGTAATACGGACAAAGGTCTCTCTTCCTGATATATCAGTAACGTGGATAAATGTGTCGTTGAAAGTGGCATAGATGTGGCAAACTGCAAAGATTAATTCAGCTGATCCGGCAGTATCAAACATAATCGCCTTTTCTTCTTCTTCTTCTTGTTTTTCTTATCTTCGTCCTTTTTTACCTCCCTGAGTAAATCTTACCATTTTAGCCAAAAATATATAAAGAGTTATGTAATGAAAGCTCTGTTATTAGACATATGAATTTTTAATGGCATTTGATACTTATAGTACATTGCACTAATAATACAAGGTGGAATAATCAAACTCTAACCAATATTCTTATATAAAGTTATATTTTAGCTATACTAATAATACACTCAGAGGAACACGTTGCAAGCCATTCTCCATCAATACTTAATCCTTCAATACTTCCATTATGTATCTTCGACCAATAAACAAAATCCATAGTCTCTAAATCAATTACAACAATATACCCGTTTTACGTAACACAGCAGACCTTATGACCATTAGACCTCATATAAGTAATAGTATGCCAGTCACATATAAAATCAGTATTGAACTCCTAAATCTTTTCCTTCTACTCATTATAAAGCTTAATTCTTCTATCATCGGAACAAGTAGCAATTTTAACTCCATTAAAAGCCTCCCATCACAGTACACCAGTTACGGCCAATTAGTGCTTTTCTAATTCCAACAACTCTTATTATTAATTAACATCTCATATAACACATCTCTAATCCTCACTTCCAGTAATGATCTATCTAGAATTTTATGGATTTCAGTCTAAGGTTCAAATCTCACTGTAATATCTCAAAGATCCAAACTTAGAGTCAAATTTAGAACGGTCAGGCAAGTGAGCAGTGAACTCAATCTCTGGTATAAATCTATTACCATCAAAATTAAAGGTTGCTAGTACTCCCCTTGTGGTTCCAACAGCCAGTCGATTGTGTTTTATCTGCATGCATGATATACTGCCTTTAAGTGAGGTTAGTTATTAAGGATAGTTAAAATGTATGTTGTTACTGTAAAATATATCACCTGACATTGTACCGATGATTAAACCAGTATCTGATACTCATAGAAGTGATCTAACGCTTAATCCGGTTTCAATATGATTTAATATTTCACAATCTGAGTTGATGATTATTACTCTTCCGTTAAAATCACCAACTGCAATCTACTAGTTCTTTATATTGCATCCGCAACATGTTAAGGAGTAATATTATTGCTGGAATAGGATATTTTAAGGCTTAGTTAAACTTTAGATTATAACCCCATCGCTAAATGAGGCTATTTGTTAATTCTAAAATCTTATACAGGAGGATGTTGGAGATATTTCACTTAATTTATCAAATTAATCTGCTTGCTCTGTTATTATATTTATTCTTTATAAAGTAGAGGATTAAGGAGAAATAAATATGCAGTTATCTACAAAATCTAAAGACCTTATAGCTCCTGTTCCAGGGATTTGAATTGTTTTATAAATAGCTATTGATGTGTTGTCAACTAATTAAATTGTTCGATCGTAGAATAGTATTAGAGTATAATTTCCTTGTGTTTAAGTTACCAAGGGATTTGTGGAGTTGTTAAGGTTTACAAATTAGTTTAAATCAGGAATGCAGTAGTAATACTCAAAATTCATTTTACTTCTGTTAGAATTTCTATTAGTTCTTTCTTAAATTGTCTCTTCATTTTCTTCAATCTCAAAGTTTTCATTAATGTTATTTATTCTGTAGTCTCTTTACCGTAATTTCTGCGGTGTGCTGATAACATTTTCTCTTATCATACTTAGATTGTTATTTATGGTGAATTCTGGATATAAGAAATTTCCTATATAAGTGTATGCTAACTCAAATTAATCAGTTATCCTATACAGGTAAACAATTCCACTGTAGGGATTCTATATACTCGATACAGCCAAAAAATTATCGTCATTACTCAGAGAAGCATGTCTTACTCCAGGGTATTAAGTCTTTACTGTAATTATTATATTTCCACTTAAGTCTAATAAACTCACTTTACCATCAAAGTTAATACTTATTATTCTACCAGATTACATCGGTAATAAAACCATTATAATTCCGTCCTCTGATGATATTTTATTAAGTTCTCCTTGTTAATTTCTAGATACTATTTAATTTCCTAGTGTATAAAACAAGGAATTATCTTTTCAAAATGCACAGTTGTATCTAGTTGAATGAGATCCGAAATAATTGATAAAGTCAGCCATTTTTAATGATATAGAAAGCTAGTTTTGTAATAAATTAACCTATTAAAAATTGTAGGAAAATAATTCGATTGATGTTAACTTATATACTTGTTTAAAGATCAAATCTCCATCAACCTCGCTTGACTATTATTATTAAAATACATTGGTAAAACTTAATTGTTAAAGGAGTTTAATTAAAGTACTCAGCAATGTTAAACTATAATCTACCTAATGATTTATGCATGTTTTATAATTAAATAATTAGCTTTTTAATGCTCTTTAGAGAGATATTCTGCCTGTATAAATCATAGGTTAGAAAAACTTGTATTCAGTGTCCGTCTTTGCTGGCTTGTACATATCTAATGTATTTAAAAGAGTTAGAAATATCAAATGAATAATTCTCAATATTACATATTAATATCTAATTAGTGATATGATTAAACACAATTTAATAATGGCCAACATAAATCAACTATAAAATGTATTAGATCTCAAATAAAATCATTGATTAATAAAGTTAAATAATTAGTTATCTTATTTTACTAGATCAATCTCAAGCATATGATATACTCGTAAAAGTTGATTTATAAATTATGTACATGATTATAACTAATAATTAAAATCCCTTAATGATCTTCTATATAATTAAATATTATAAGTAATTATAAAATAACTATTGGTTTAAATCCATTTGACCTACTATCTAATAATATCAATTTTACCTTCCAAAAGGGGAATCAAATCCTATTTTAATATATATTGTAAAAAAGGTATTATATTAATATGCTTCAGAAGCATCAAATAATTAAAAATAATGGAACCAAACTAGAAACCAAATGTATTTACGAATATGTTTTCACTTTTAAACTAGTAAGGCTAGATTGATTAGACTGGCTCATTAGAGCTTCCGAACCCATTCGAAGCTTCTGGTTTAACGCCTACTGGGATAAATATTCCTTTTTAAGACTGTCAAATACTTAGGCAGATCCCTCAGAAAAAGTTAAATATCAACTGTCCTCATAGAGATCGTCAGCACTACGCTAAAAACATGTGTGTTAATTGCTACAATAAGTGAGGAAAGCAAAAATTAGCATGATAATGCTAGCATAAGGACCGCTTACACTATGCAAAGGGACGATGTCAATTTTGTTATTTGAAGGAATATCATAAATCGAAACAGCGAAAACTTAGAAGGAAGAACTTTAATATGGGAATCTATTAGTTAATATAAGATTTGCATAAAATGATTAAAAGTTTGATGTTTTGTTAGATAGCATGCTACTATACAGAAAATTTTAAAAATGAATCATATGCAATAAATATTAACTTTTAGGGTACAATAGGAGTAAAGAGTTCAAAGTTACTAGAAATAACTTGCTAACCTTCTTACAATAATTAGGCGAAGCTAATATGCAAAAACTGGCGTATAAACCATTAGAATTAAAGTTTATAGATTTTTATTCGATTATTGCTTAGTTATATTGATTAAAAGGGAATTTGTAGCTATTATTGGTATCTTATTTAAACTTATTATTAAAGCATAAACTTCCATATTATAATTTACTATGGACCAAGTTGCCAAAGATCACGTATTCAATCACTTACAAGCCCTATTACAAAGCACTGAAAATAGACTATAAATACCTCTATTGCTTCCAAATCCTTTTGAGGCAATACAGAAGAGTTAACCAAAGCTCAGGGTTTCAACTCGAATTAATAAAGGGAAAGCATTAAGCAAAGAATGTTCGCATAAAAGCTCAAAGGGAATGTGTTTTAGCTGTTCGTAACCCAATGGCAGGAGAAAATTCGCCTGAGCATGCTCTCATACAAATAGATTTCACTATGCTAAGGGAAAATGCCAGATGTGTTATATGAAAAATTACCACAGAATGCAAGAACAAGCTTTAAAAAATAACACTAACTAGTGTAATAACTAATTCTATTAACTTATTCGTTTTTGTTCTAATTTATTGTCGCTTTAATAGAAATAATATTATCTACTTGAATTCAGACCATCTTTTGAATTTAGAACAGAATTGGACAAATTAGTTTTTTAATTTTTGAGTTAAACTAGCATGCTAAACTTGCCGACGCATCAAATTATTCACAATTTTATAGTTTTTATTACTTTATTGTCCCTTATGTGCCCACATTAAGAATATTAAAAGATTGTCATTTATTTGACATATTATTTAACATTTTCTTTTAAAGTTCCTGTTTTAGAATAAAGTTAAGAAGGTGATTAGTTCTTGTAAGGTTTTAGGAATAAGTGTATAGGGAATAATATTATGATTTTAAACTAGATTGTTTTATAAAAGTAATATATTCAAATATAAAAGATAAAATAGTATACAGGAAACACTTTCTAATATAAAATGCATCTGTTTAAGACACTATATTGTTGTGTACACCTTTTAGCTAATTTCTTATTTAATATATGGATACAAAACTTAGCAATAATATTCTATATCTTTTATGTTTGATATAGCTATTATTAGATTGTAAAAATTTCGTCTACATCAAAAAATTAAAGAAATTAATGTTGAATTTAGCTTTGAATAAGATTGGAAACTGCTAAAATAATGTTATTTAGTACAATTTCTCCTTGATAGCAAGGAAGTAATTTGAAGTTATTTATTTGATAGTTTAGTCATTTAAACACTTCCTACAATTAATACTTTAGTTATTTTTAATTGCTGTGCAAATGGTTTAATTTGACAGATGTTTGTATTGATTCAAAATTACATTAGAAGGTAAATACTTTGTTCAAATTAGTTTCAGCGGCAGTAATGCTAAGTAAGTATTTTAAAATAGATAAAATTAAGGAATTTGAATCCTAACTAATTATGCACAGTATTCCTTTGTTTACTTGTTAGATTGTATTATTATAAAGTATAAAGTCTTAAATATAACAAACTAAACTTTGGAAGAGTTTTGAAGGATATATTAGAAATATTTTAATTGTAATTCCCTATCAAACTGTATATCTTTGATAAAAATAAAGAATAGCATAGACAACCGATAAAATTTGAGCTATTGTTCTGTTAATGGCTTTTAATACTTAGCTGATTTTAAAGAAGGATTAATTATATGGATATTTTTAAAATTAATGGCTTATAATAAATGTAGTATAGATAATCTTAGTACCCAAACTAATCATAGTGTGTTAAGTGAAGAATAAGCCTAATTCTACAACATATTATTAGATAACTCATTTATATACAGTCTTATCCAATATAGGGAGTAATGGATTTATATATGAATTGATATCTTTAGTTCTAGATATTTCTACTATCATTAATATGCAAGAGTAGCCAATTGCATAAACAATATTATATTTGAAATATCCTATATTGATTAACTGAATTATTATTAATATTTAGCTCTCGGAAAAGCATTAATTGTCTGAATTTAATCTAACCAATTATAAATAAGCTTATAACTGCATATTATAATAAAAAAGCGATTATCACCCATAAGATATTTCTATTATCTACTATTTAAACAATTAAATTAGTATATATAACATTCTGAGCCTATATTTGATTATAACTATACTATTATATAATTTTAGGATATTCTTCATACAACCTATAAAGCAAAATAGGTTTAAATTACTTTAAAAAATTGATTAGAATTTATTGTACTTATAATTTCAGCAAAAAATGTAAGCTCGAAAATAACAACTAATAGTAAAACCATCAATTAAATATATATCAGTTCCTAAATTATCTAATGCAAAGTCATCCTTAAACTCACAAGCTAGTCAAAGAAAAGTAAAAGCTCCTATAAAAAATATTGACACACTTAAAGTTAGAGCAAAAGTTCAAAAGAAGTAATAAGTAATTTGCTCTAGAAAAAAGTTTTTAAACAATTACAGTCAAATTTACAGAGCTCCTAGAATTCACCATCATTGCAATAAATGCAGTCGCCTTATACTTCCAATTTCAAAGATATAAGAAAGTAACTTAAAACCTCTCCAAACAAATTTCTGCCTCTGTGCTTACTTATAAGGAAGTTTCCATGCAAATTTAAGACTTCCAATAATCGATGGTATCAGATCTAATAAAAGTATAGAGTTAAAATTTTCTAATAGTAGTATTGATTAACGAATTCCTCATAGATTAACTGCACTTTACTAATCAGATAGTCACGGAATGCTTAATATAAGTAATCATTTTAAAACTAAACCTAGTAGTAGTGATTTTGAAGACAGTTATGTATCAGGAAGTTCAATTCCTGTAGAAGAGAATAATAGTAAATCTGAATAAAAAGAAATCGATTAGCCTAAGATCAGCTGATATAAATATTTGGTTGCTCCTGGTAATAACTCAGGATTAATAGTTCAATTATTAAAATTAAGGCAAAATTGAGAAATAAGTGAAAAGTATAATGAAGCTGGATTTGTTTGATATCCTACACATCATAAAATTAGATTTGATAAACTTGTACCATACTATCCTGCTTAGATTGTTAATCATTTCCAGTAAAATCATGTACTATCAAATAAATTAAAGCTATTCTAGAACCTGTAAACTTATTGTAATGTTAGGAAATTAGATGTTAATTAAATCATGCCACTAACATATTGCATCCAGTTTGATAGTACAAGACTGTAGCAGTAGTATTCATTATTTTGCAGCTTTTTTAAGACTGTTACTGGGGAGAAAAATAGAAGTTTTAAGTTATTCAGTTTTGACTAGAAACAAAAGACTCCAAATATGCCAGTTACTCATAATACAGGTTATAATATATGGATAATAAAACCATCTGGATTTAATAGAGGGAAGGGAATTTATTTATTTAATAAATTGACACAACTTTAAAAACTTATCCAGTAGTTCAAGAAGGAAATAAGGCATTAGATCATTGGAGATAGCAAATTAGCCAGAAATGATTGTAGAGCAAATTTTGTAATTTAAAAGTATATTGAAAGTCCACTTCTATACTATGATAGAAAATTTGATATCAGAATGTGAGTACTGGTTAGTCAGAATATGACATGCTATATATACCCATAGGGATATCTCAGAACATCATCAAAAACATTTACAAATGATTCACTAAAATTAAACAATGAACAAATACATTTAACTAATAATGCAATACAGAAAAAGTTTTAAAATTACGGAAAATTTGAGCAAGGAAACCAAGTTTCTTTTTCTGATTTTTAAAACTTTTTAAAAGAAAATCACTCAAGTACATCTTTAGCTGATATATATAAAGAAATCAAGCAAATAGTTTTCCACTCTCTTATGTCTGTAAAAGGCTTATTGAATCCCTGCAATCAAATTTATTGTTATGAGATATTTGGCTATGATTTTATTGTTGATTCCAATATGAAAGTTTGACTAATTGAAGTAAACACAAATCCATGCCTAGAATTATCCTCTCCCCTATTATCTTAATTAATACCAAGAATGATGAATGAAGCTTTAGAGTTAACATTAGACATAATATTTCCTTAATTCACAGATAAATAAGAGCAGAAGCTTACAGAGGTTATAGACTTGCCTGAAGGTAATCTATGGGAGAAGGTAACAACATTAAAAAGCATAATTCATTAACTTCAAACATTACATCAATTTTATTATCTACCTCACCAATCAATAGGCCTTTTCATAATTTCTTGCAGTATTTCAGCAGGTGACCTTGTGATATTGTCCTTGGATAATGCTCCGTTAGAACTTCCTATAATCAACTTCTTAATTTCTCTAAACAAATCTCTAGAATTATCAATTCCATCATAGAAATCCCAATTAATTCCTAGTTCAAACACTTAATCTAATCCAGTGTCTATATTGGGCATTTGAATGGAAATTTACAGCTAGAAGTCATCAGGACCAACCCCACTTTCTGTGATATCCTAATCAAACACAGCACTTAAAATAGTAACAATCTCTGAGTTTTACGCAATAAATTAGCTCAAACTTCCAAACCCAATTAAATTTTCCTCAACTTGCGTAAAACTATCGTCTTAACTATCAATTTCCCTCTATAACTCTAGAATTTAATTATCTACATACTAACACTACGCCTGGCACTGAGGATCAGGAATTTCAATAATCTCACAATCAATTTCCCACCTCATGCAGACATCTCTCTACTCAATAACATTATAAGCTGCACATCCTCCTTATTATGTTTCTAGACAACTTCTAGTCCACTCGTTACACAAATTAACGTTAACCTCGCATATATCTTATCTTTCAAGACAGAAATTAGGCACATTAGGGTGGTACAGTGTACAGATATTCCTAGTCAAGGCACACTCATCTCTTTAGGAAAGACATTGAATCTATAAATCTACACAACCTTCTCTCTACTAAGAACATTCAGTCCTAAAACCAAAACTTTAGCATACTGTAGTAGGAGTTGTACCACATGTCTGGATTGTAGGACATGGATCAGAGCATTATTGCCTCATAAGCTCTTCTTTTTCTTGTATTAGCAAAGTACCAAGCTAGTCGTACTTTTATAAGGCATGTGCTCCTTGTTGAATCCAGTCTACAATTGATTAATTCAGAGAGGTTTAAAGTTGTTGAACATCTTTTGGGTCTAAACTAGCCGAAATTGACCAAACTGCAGAGTCAAATGTTTCTGGTATTCCACAATCCAAGGTTAATTCTAACCTATAAATCCCTTTAAATGGCTCTCCTGTTAATGAGAACTATAAGGATTCATCTCTGAGCATAACTGTAGTTGGAGTGTTTATTTAAAAGACAGAAGCAAAGGCTATGAAAGATCCTTAGGATCTTTCTGAAATTTCTATTTATCCACTTATCCAATCATTTATGCCACTTGTTAAAGAAATACTACCAAACCCTGTGATTAAATCTGGGATTTGGAGATTTAGTATAGGATTTTCATCATTAGTTTAAAATTGCATAAATGCATCAACATTAAGCCCCAAAAATTACGCCTGGCCTTGCATAGTAAAACCCCTTTGAAATTCTAAATGATCTGATACTCCGTATGTAAGACTCAAACCGTTAGAAAAGTTAAAAGAGTTAGCTAGTGCTGAGTTGGAAGCATTTACTTATAAGATTTGCAGTAAATTTACCAATGTAATGGGCTGAAATTCCCCTATGAAATAATTTTACTGGAAATCTGATGGGTTTAAGTGCATTGATAGTACACCTCCCCAACAATTTTCTTGTTCCTCACAGTGGAAACTTCCCCAGCCTGTAATTTGTTAATCGATTACCAGCCCATCGTCATTTACCCTTCCTTTAATTTCAAGGTTTTGTATAGTAAAATTTTATATGTTTAATGGAGTTTCCCATTATTTCTGCATAAATCCTTCTAAAATCAAATCTTCTCCGTATTCTGTCAGATTTCCCTCAAATTACACAGATTCTTATAAATCGCCAGTGAAAGTGAAAGAACCTGAGTATTGGTAATGCGGAGTTTTCCCTACCCATAAGCCGAAATCTGCGTTGTTGAACTATATAAAATCTGCTAGTACTAAGTTCCCTATATTAGCCGTTAATTTGTAATCATTAGGTGAAAAATTGCCTGTCATTATCATGTCTTTATCAAAAATATCAAAATTATTTAGAAGTTAACAAATATTAAAGTCTGTACAGTTTTCTGTTGCCTGCATTTCAGCTTATATAAAAATTCCTGCTTCAATATTTTTGTTGATTTAATTTTTATTCATGGCGTAATTATCCTTAGACGAAAAGTTTCCAGTTGAAATTTGTAAAAGGCCATTAATTGGCTCAAATCCATACTAATTTTCTAAGTTGAGCAGGTATTTAAGAGTTTCACTATCTAATCCACTTATTTCTATGTAAGTTTGCACTATTTAGTCAACCTTAGATGTATATAGCTAGAACTATGTTTGATAATCCTAGTATAAGGCAATTTATCCTTTGATAGTGAATGCGATTTAAGGTGTTATGAATATTTCTACGATAGGGTTGAATATGATAGATTATTATAGCACATCTCTGAAATTATTGCCTTCATATCTCGGAATAACCAGCGTTTGATCAATATAGAAGTTGTTAACCATTTCATTCTATACAAAATCTAATGTTACTTGCTTAGGATCTTGAAGCATTCTAGCCTCGGCTTATACTAACATGGAATTATTAAGTTTTATTGTGAATTAGAAATCGGTGTTTAACTTCCAGGTTGAGTTTATGATCATATTACATGTTTGGTGTAAATAATTTATATGCAAAATAGCACTTCCTCCTTTTCTTAGCTTTAGTCCAGGACCTATGGAGAATCTAGGTAGTAAGGAGTAACTATAAGAAACTTACAGTTGCATATGCTAATCAACTAGTCCAAATACTAGATTAGAATGAGTTACTAGTAGATGCATTACATTTTAGATACCTTTTGGACTTTTTATTTCACTGCAATCCGAGTCACTTTCTATATTCTAACTTCATTGATAAAAGTTAACAGTGGGTGTACTAGGAATTAATTATATAGTAAACATCTAGTTCATTTGCCTCGCATATTCAGTTTCTATCTAAAACTCAGCTTTATTCTACTCATCAAACTCCACATGCCCAGAATATACAGCAATTCCTTATTAGAACTAAAGTCTTACAGAAACAGACTTCATTTAAAAATCCATATCTCTTATTACACTTGACCCTTTTGCTTGATATTCACTAAAAACCCTATCAATGCTATAACCATTTATAACACTTCTTGATATTTCAAAGATTATTTCTTTTAATTCCTTTTCTAGCACAAAAATCTCCGGATCTGCAAGTTCTCTGTACTCTAAATCAACAGTGCTTTGGTAGATTCCAATTAGATCTGGATGCTCTTATATATCCTATACCCCAAGACACATATACTAGCCGAGTGCCACAGTGAAATTACCTTAAATTTTTCCTTATAAATCTTAAATAGCCTACTGAAGTATACCAACATCTCTTTAATGCCAGCCTTATATACTAAAATCATTTACATCAGTGATAGCATACATCTAATCAGCCCCACAATACTCACAGATCTTCTAGCATTCCTCCTAACTCACATTCCTATCTTCCGTTAACTCCTAATCAATCAACTAGGCCTTGGCCCATATAATAATCCAAAACATCACTGACATGTTCTTTTTTATTACAATTTTTACCGTTCTATTGAAACTAGAGGGAAATTATAAAAACCTTAAGCTAAACTGGAGTATAATCAATTTTCCCTTCTAACTTCTTAGACTCTTTAATTTTCCTTGCAGCCTTCATGAAATCCTCCTACTCCACAAAATCTCTGCTCTCTCTAATCGCATTCATCCCTGCCTCAGTACAAACGTTCCTCAAATCAGCTCCATTGAACCCGTCACACAACTTAGAAATGGCATCATAGTCTATTTCAATGGAAGTCCTCATAGGACTCCCATGTATCTTTAATATTTCCACTCTTGAACTTTCATTAGGCAATGGAATCTCAATCTTCCTATCCAATCTACCGGGTCTCAATAGCGCTGGGTCTAGTACATCGGGTCTATTCGTGGCCATTACCATCTTAACACTGCCTAGATCGTCAAACCCATCCAATTAGTTCAACAACTCCATCAAAGTCCTTTGAATCTCCCTATCAGCCGATGTTCCCTCTGAGAATCTCCTTCCCCCAATCGCATCAATTTCATCCATAAAAATAATGCAGGGTTAATGCTCCTTAGCATAGGCAAACATCTCTCTTATCACCCTCGCACTCTCCCCTATATATTTATCTACAATAGCCGAGGCCACCACTTTCATAAACTTCGCTTCAACATTACATGCAAGTGCTCTGGCTATAAGAGTTTTACCAGTGCCCGGAGGACCATATAAAAGCACACCTTTTGGGATTTTTATACCCACACGCTGGAATAGCTCAGGATTTGTTATAGGGAGCTCAACTGCTTCTCTTAATTCGCGAAGTTACTCGGATAAACCTCCAATTGAAGAGTAGGCAACTGAACCTGGGTCCTCGGCTACCATGTTAAACACCATTGGGTCCACTTCTCTTGGAAGAACGCGCATTATAGTCAGAGTTGTCATGTCTAGGGAAACACGGGCTCCGGATTTAAGCTTTTCTTTGTTTATTTTAGGACGACATCCTACAACGTATCTGGGACCACTTGAGGCTTTTACTATGACTATGTTAATGTTACATTTTTCATCTTCGATTTGTTTTAAAACCTCACCGAGAATCTAGCCCGCATTTTGTAATGATTTTAAGTCTTCCTCAGTTTTGTCGTACTCATCTTTTGAGGATTAGATTTGCTCGCGGACTGTGGAAAAATTACGTTGTTTTACACGGTGTTCTATTTAGTCGTGTTCTTATACTTTTGATCTGTATCGGGCTACTATTTACTCGCGCTCGTCCATTTTATATGAAGATTTTAGTATAGTTATCTACATCGTTTTGTAAAGGACTGAATTTGTAGTTTTTGTTGAAGATTGTGAATCTCGTTTCTGTACTGGTCTAAATTTTCTCTTAGACTTTCCTCGTCTTGGTTTGACACATCGAGAATTTTCTTGTATTTTTGGGCAAGTAAGGAATTCTCTTGGTTTTACGATCTGTTTTATCGGCATTATTTTTAGTATAGATTTTAATGTTTAATACTGATATCGTCTAGCATTTATTAGTACCTTTGAATATCTTAATTATGATTGTTTCTTTATATTTATACTTACTCATTCAAATCTTCTACTTATTTTTCCAATCTAGAGCAGTGTTGAATTTTTATTATACCCTTGTAGTACTATTCTTATAACTTTTAATGTTCATTTTCTAATTGATGATATTTGTAAATTTGTTATTATAAGTATTCTATTTCTTTATCCTTACAGTTAATTACATTCTCTTTTACATTTTACTCCTGTAATAGCTGCTGTATTTCTATTTCTATTTACCTACTTTTATTACTAGAAAATTCATATTATTCATTAAGTTATTCAATTTAATGCTTAAACTTATCAGTTGTTGAAAGAGCTGCATCTAGATTAATCTGCTTCTATTTTAATTATTATGTAAGATATTCAACTTAATTTTATGCAGAGTTTAATTAACTTCTAGTTTAATCATATATGTCTGCCTATTGCTTTAATTATAAGTTTTCACTATTTACTTTATAGCACACTTTTAATTACTATTTCAATTCTTCATTTTCGTAATTTAATCTTTCAATTTATCCCTATTATTCTTACATCTCATTACTAGCTTTTAATAACTAAGCCTTTAAATCTTATTACTAATCTATCTCTTATTGCAAATTATTCTAAATAAGCATTAACTCTTAAATCTGGTTTCTAAGCAATAACGATTCCTTCTCATCCTCATAGTCTAAGGATAACAATTACCTAGGAGTTGAGTCTAACTATTAGCTAGGGTAAGATAAAATCCTTGGAGTAGAATCAGAATCACTGCTCTTTACTTTCTCCTATAACTTTCTATTATCTTACTTGTATTTTTAAACAATGAATTTTAAATCTTAACACTCTTAATCTAGTCTCTATATAATTCTATTATAGTGATTCATTTATAAACTATCTGATTAACGTTAATGTCTTTGTTCAAGTTTTTAGTATATTTGTTAAAGTTAGTTGTAGTTTTGCTGGAGATTTTATAAAGAAATTGTAGCGCTTTAGAGATCGTAGAACAATGCTTAAGCCAGTTTTAGAGAGTTCTAGCTTAATTCAAAGTTATAGTTATGTTCTTATAATTACTTTTAAAATTTAATCAGTTCTTGTTACTCCATTTAAATTTAATATGTTGGAAGTAATTGAATTATATTAAAAATTATAAGGTAAATACTAAGATAACGTTATAAATGCTTTACAGAAGTTTAATCTTCAGAAAATCAATTAGTTTCAAAAAGACCAAAATATAAAAATGTCATTGAACCAAATCTTTAAAGGGCCAATGAGAAGTAGCACAGAAAGGCAAATATCTACGCGATATATTGGTAAAAACCAGCAAAATGATGTTTGACACGATAAGTTTATACAGTAAAAATAATAAAACAAAGAATAAGCCATAACCATTGCGAATTTGCAATACAAATTATAGCAGTGAAAGGATAGATCTAGAGAGTATTTAAGGTAAAAAATATAAATACAAGAATAAGCCGAATTATTATAGGACTAACTAGCCAGACCTTCTAATTATCCACCTAAATCAAAATAAAAGCAATACGATGATAATATGGAAAGAGTAAAATAATTACATCAGTTACTAGAGAATACAGTTGATAGTTATCAATCGAAAACTCAACAGTATTTGCAAAAAAATGAACAACTAATAGTATCAAAGGTAAACTAACAATTAGGCAATGCTTAGAAACTAATGGATGAAAAAATATACAGTCATCACAATAACATAAGTAAAACATCTCTAAATAGATTATAAAGTGATACAATGTTAGAAAAGGTAATAAAAAACTTAAACTATGCTGAAGAAAGATAGTAAATTTTGCTCCAAGAAAATCTAAAATTGAAATAAAAAAACTAATAATTATAATTCGAGCTAAAAGCAACAAAAAAGGCAAAATTCTAAGAAAGACTGAAATCCAGGGCGAGTACTAGAGGAATTAGAACAGAGATGTACTAATCTGACTTATTATCACCCCTATCTAATACTAAAAGTCCTTAAGGATTTGAAACAAGGACATTTACTGCAACTGATTCTCAAAGACCAAATAGAATCATAAAGCGATATAAGAAGATGCTAAATCATGAAAGAAAAAACTCAAAATAGCTAAGAGAGGAATACAATAAAAAAGTGACAAGTTAGACTTAAATTTTTGACATAGTCAAAGAAATTTTTGAGGACATATCAAAACAATGCACTCGATAGGAAGTAAAATAGGAGTTCTTGAACAAAATGCTTTAACATAAGAAGTTGATAGAAATATTGATGGTTTATATGAAACCTATTTCAAATTCAGATTTAGAAATTTAATAAAGTTTATACAAATTCAAAATTGAGTTGCACCCCATGGAATACTTTTCATTACTTTGACAACAGGACCAGCCTGATATAGCACCCCATTCTCCTGGATGAGAAAAGGATTGTCTCAATGCTAACTCTCTTTTTAGCTCCAGCTGCTTTAAATTTATTTGACCTAGTTATCTTCTGGTTTCACATCTTCTTTATATCAAATCTTACTGTACTTTTTAAACTTATTTTTTTATTTCTTGTTAGCTTATCAGTAAATACTTTTTAAATTGCTCTAATTTCCCTTAGTATGCAGTTTTTCTTAATTTGATCGACAGTTTAAGCTCAATTAAGCATAATCTAGAGCAGCAGTATGGCTTTTTACTTCTATAAGCATTGCATTTTGGAAAAATTTAATTACAATATGAGTTTCGGCATTTTATAGGAATCTTTTCGCAATTTTACTCGTGGTTATCAATCTTCTAAGGAAAATCATAATAATTACATCCATACTGTTTATTTTCACATTCTATTACCAACTTACTATACATGATTTATGCAAATTTAGCAGGATTGCATACATTTACAAAGCTTAAACATTATGGACACTACTATTAATAAAACCAGCAGTCTTCACATGCTAGAGTTTCACATGATTAGCATTCTTAAGGGGATCGTACAATCTACTTACAAATTATGCATATAAAGAAGGAATCTAGAGAGCTGATGCATCTATCTATTGCATATCCTTCTTGTTTATATTACTTATTATAATTAAAGGAGTCAGTTGATTAAGTATCTGATGCTAGATCTTGTTTTAGTTCTAAATTTTCATAACAGGAAAGAAAAGAAATATCAGAGTCTTGATTTTAACTTGAAGCTTTATCTAAATCAAACGAAGGAATATTAAGACATTTTATAAAGATCTGACCGATTGGTATTAATTACTATTCTGATAATTCTTTGTTATAAGTTATTTTTAAGCCATCTGCACTACTCTAATCATTGTTTATGATTACATTATCAGCTAGGGTATTGTACTTTAGATAATTATTCTAATCGTCGAATTATTAGCAAGGAGCAAAAATAGGCTTACTCACAGTAATAAACTATTTAACAGTGTTGATCTGATTAATATCAATCGGCTAGCTTGGAAAAAGGCTACTTTAAGGTGAAAGTAGGTCTTAATTATTGCCAGATTGTTAAATTTTATCTGAGCTTATCATATTTTTTAGATTATATATAAATTATTCAGTGCACACTTTAAGCTGCATTAATACATAGTTAATTATAGACTAATGCTCATAGAGCTATTGTATTAAATAAATAACTTTAAAATAATTAGATGATAAGAAAAATAACAGCATTATTACGGAATATTAAACATGTAATCCATTTAAACTGTATTTTATATAATTCAGACAACATTACCTATCTATTATTTAAATCAACTCTATCAATTGGACAAGTAGGACTTCTTTTTATTCAATCATCAATGCAATTTATATGAAAATCATGCATACATTTTAGTTTAGCTATATTTTCTCCTATTTCAAAATTACTAAGGCAAATTTGGCATTAATCCTCATCTGACATCGCTGTTACTTTAGTGTAAAATCGATTAACAAATTAACCTTATTAATGCTATTGATTCTATACCTTTCTGTGATTTTGACCATTATACTGTATGTGTCGTCTCCCTTAATGTAAAACACGATGCTAATTACTGTTCTACCACTCATGAGCCATTTGATGATCATTTCATTCATTTTAAGGAATTTGTTAATTGCATCTCTCACACTAAATTTGTATATGTGATTGCAAATGATCTTAATATCACTCAAAAACGACACTTTGGCCACATTATTCACATTGAATTTACTCTGTTTCAAATGAATTCTAGTAAGCAATTTAGTATATAATAGAATTACATGACTTTTAATGATCTAATTGTTTATGGCACTCGAATTGTTACTAGCAAAATGGGCATACTCTGTTGTGAGGCATACAGTGGTGTAATCTTCCTGAAATGATATAGCTTTTACAAGCATTGCATTGATATACTACGGACATTTAAGTTATTTTATTTATTAGAAGCTCAGATATGAAGTATTTGAATATAGGAAATAATTTTATGCCTGTACTGCTTTACAGCAACAAATAATTAAGTGTGTTTTTTAGTTTAAAATTTATAGATTATAATTCTATATAATAAATGTGAATCAGTCTTATTAGACTGATAATTAGTAGATTGTCAATTTAATGTAGTTTTATACTTTTAGCATTGTTCTAGATAAACTAGAGCTTTCAGGCATTATTTTAATACATACTAAGTCTGTTGAAGTATATAATATAAATTTATGTAGTAAAACACTTTAAAATTACACTTTCTTTCTAACAATAAAACTATCACCCACCTTTCCTCAATACACATAAACTCCTAAAACCAATTCCCTTTAATTTTAATTAACCTAGACTTACTAAGCGCTTGGATTTCTAAAGCTGGTTCCAGCATATCTAGCTCTATCCCCTAACTCAGCTTCGATCCTCATAATTTGATTGTACTTTGAAAGTCTTTCAGACCTGCAAGGAGCTCCAGTCTTGATTTGCCCGGTTCCAAGTCCAACAACTAAATCAGCGATGAAGTTGTCCTCAGTCTCTCCACTCCTATGACTAACCATTACTCCCCAGTTGGCCTCCTGTGACATTCTGCATGCCTCAATAGCCTCAGTTAATGATCCAATCTGATTAACCTTCAACAATAACGCATTACAAGCGTTTTCATCAATAGCCTTTCTTACTCTGGTGGGATTAGTTACTAAAAGGTCATCTCCAACAATCTACACATTGGTTCCAACATCAGCAGTCATTGCACTATAACTAGACCAGTCATCCTGATCAAAAGGATCTTCTACTGAGACCAAAGGATAATTTTCAATAAAGCTCTTGTAGACATTAGACAACTCTTGGCCAGTAAGACGCTGAGAGCCGTCGTTATTGGTTGTTTTGAAGTCTAAATCATACTTGTTTTCCTCACTTTTGTAGAATTCAGAAGCAGCTACATCCATACCGATTTGTACCTTGCCAGTGTGTCCTGCCTTTTCAATTGCTTCCATTAAAAGAGTAAGTGCCTCAGTGTTGTCTTGGATGTTAGGAGCAAATCCACCCTCATCGCCTACATTGGTTGCATCTAGACCATATTTTGTCTTTATCACTGCTTTGAGGTTGTGGTAAACTTCACAGCCGATTTGCATAGCCTCGCGGAAGTTGGCTGCACCTGTTGGAAGAATCATGAATTCCTGCATTGCTAGTTTGTTACCTGCATGAGATCCTCCGTTGATAACATTTAGGGCAGGAACAGGCATGATGAATTGCTGTTCATTTTTCCCGGCAAGTCTAGCGACATACTGGTACAAAGGAATTCCGAGATGATGAGCCCCGGCCCTAGCAAGAGCAAGAGAAACAGCAAGAATTGCATTAGCTCCTAGCTTAGCCTTAGACCATCCCCATTCATTACTGCTTCCATCTAATTACTCTACCATATGTCTGTCCAGATCATTCTACTGGGTAACATCTCTTCCTACCAAGGCTGGCTTTATGATTTGTTCAACATTCTGTACAGCCCTTTGCACTCCTTTTCCTAAATACCTTGCAGAATCATTGTCTCTTAATTCCAAGGCCTCGTAGACTCCTGTGGAGGCTCCGGATGGTACAGCGGCTCTAAAAGTCCCTTATGCTGTTATTACATCAACCTCGACAGTTGGGTTTCCCCTGGAGTCAAGAATTTCACGAGCTTTGATATCGGTGATTTCAGCCATTGTTTTTTTATTTAAAATGCTTAATTATTTAAAATAAGCTCGAGGGGATGGTGATCACTTGCTATAACTTCACTGTGGATTATGCTATCTTGTACTGCATGCATTAAATTATCGCTGACCATTATATAATCTATTCTCCATCCTTTGTTCTCCTAACGTGCTAAAGGACGTTTGTTATTGAATCAGCTGAAGAGGCGGGTGGTTGGGTATAACTCTCTAAAAGAGTCTCTTAGTCCTATGTCCATTATATTCACAAAGTTTTAAGTCTCTATTGGGGAATTTCCAGGGATCTTTTCCTTTCTGTGGGCCGGGATGTCTAGGTGACTGTATACAACGTTGAAATCTCCAAGCCATATCACTGGCTTTTGGGAGTTATAGAGGCTTTATAAGTGGTTCTTTAGATCTATATCCCATACTTAGGTTCTGTAGTCTAAGCGGCCCAGTTTCTCTCCTGCACTTGGGACATAGGTTGTTACTATATGGAAATTCTAGAATTCTGCTGTTATTATACGACCCTCTAAGTCATGCTCCTCTTTTCCTAGGCCGAAGGTGGCTGTTATTGGTTATTCTTTAGAAATTAAAGCTACACCAGAGTATCCCTTCTTTTTTGTACTACAGTATCAGTACTAGTAAGGGTAATCCTGAAATAATTCCCGAAATCTCGGCACATGCTGCTCTTAAAGTCGAGTTTCATTAAAACAGATTATATCGTATTGATTTGTAAAAAAATCAATAAAGGGCTGCTTTTGAGAACAAGATCTTAAGCCATTTACATTCCATACTACTATCTTTAGGAGTTAAGGAGAAGGGCTGTTGTTTATTGTTCGTTTTTTAGGAGGTTTTACAATATTCTTGCGTTTTATTACTCTAGTCATACTTCGCAATTTCATTTTTATAAGGATTTTAGAATTATGAGGGATTAGTATTGTTATTGTACAGGAATTTTGAGATTAAAATAGCTTTTTTGGAAATTTAGTTTAAAATATTGCATAGGCATTTTAAAGGAATGTAGTTTGATCTATTTTCGTGAGTATTAACACTCAAGTTAACTATACTAAATCAAGCTCTTTAAGATGATATAAGGATTTCAATTATTCTGACAGTAATATGATGGTCTTATAATTTTTTTAATTATTCTACATTTTAACAAGAATTACTTTGATATTATTGAAGTCAATTATAATGCGAGTACTTTTACAGCTGCTTTTTAGTATTTTTTTCCTCTTTCTAATAAGTTCTGATAAATATAATACAGGAATAATAATCTTAATCAAGAAGTGCTATTACAAAAGAATATATATAGTTACTTAAGAATCAGCATTACTCAAGCATTAAAATTAAGTGAATGCAATATTATACAGTACTTAAAATAAGAAAGTTAAGATATGGTTGTAGGAAAAGTATTTTAAAAATCAACTATTCACTTTAGACTGCTCAATGATATCTTGATTGCTTACAATTGATTACTCGATAGAAGGCCTAGCCTCTTAAACAGTAAAAAGGCTATGTTATTTATAAAAGTCAAGTAATTTAACTTGATTTTATAAGTTTGATTATATCTATTAGTTTTACTATTAGGGAATATCTTCATTATACGCAGCTTTCATTTCAGAAATTGTAACAATATTATTATTCGAACGACATATACTACATCCCATGCTTAAAATCATTATTAACTGTTTAAATGGAACAAAGCAAAAGTACAATAGCTTAAGTATATTTTACGCATTAGATATTTTGTGTATAAATTACTATAAACTTATGAAGCATATTCAGCATATTTATGCACATTTTAATAATAGCTTATAAAATATTGGTGAAATTTAACATTTTTGGAAGTTTTATTCATAAGCTAAATTTAATATAGAGAATATACCAAATTTATTTAGTTATATCAAAACAATTGAAAAAACTACCTTTTTACACTAGGTTCATCATAAAAAGCTGATAAGTCTTGTTCTTTTAACTTAACATCTCCTAAAAATCTTGAGTCTTAGCTCTAAGAATAAGCTAAATCGGCTAAAGATACAGAAGAATCGATACTATCGTTAATATTCTTCCTTTCTGATAAATCGTTTTGTTAAAATGTCATTGTAAACTGATTAAATCTTGCTGATGGTTTTGACTTTTTTAATTTATCAATTTAATTCTAAGCTTACTTCAACTGCTCATTGACTTGATTTAATCTTTTGCTACTAATATTAAGTTATTACACCTTATCAGCTAACTCCATTTAAGTTTCTTTATTTATTCGTAGGTGCTGCTACACTTGCTTATCTACAAACAAAAGTATATTTTTAAAAGGAGAATCGATGATAGTTAAAGTTTGCAATGCTTTAATGGCAAAACGTAGTTTTAAATCATCATTAATTTCTCTGCTTTAAAATTATTTGATTTTTGCTTCAATTTCTTAAATACGACCTAAATTTTACCTGGACCTTTTATCATTTAGCTACGGTAAGTTTTTGTTTAAAATAGAAAAGCTTTGTGCATCACTTAACTTCTTTCCCCCTCGATTCCTGCTTAAACCTAATCTTAGGAAACTTTTATCTACTGTAGTATTAAGTTCACTTTATTTGTATGAAGTATTCGAAATATCTGGAGTTTTGTTAATGCGCTTTTTAAAAACTTTATGTGATACTACCATAGGCTTACCAAATCGAAGGTCATTTTATCTTTACAACATTTTATTATGAATTTGTGGAAGTAGGACGTATTAAAACTATTCAAGAATGTGATAGGTTTGTTGTATATCCTCTCAATAGTTTTAGTTAAGTTCTTGTGTATCATTGTAATAAAGTAACATATAGCTGAAGAGCTTGTTTCTATTAGTTTTAATTAATTAGACTGCAACGATTTTCATAGGAAAGTTTATATATTTCTTTATTAATAAACTGAATTATACCAGATTGAATCAAAGATGTTTTTCTGCTTATTATGTGTTATTCAACTGCAATATTAAATAATCTTGCAATGCTTTCTAACACAAACTGTAAACTGTGATAAAGGGTATTACTGATATTGCTTATAAGGAATATAAATCCTGCTTTTCTTATAAAACTAATTATAAAATAATAAGTATGAGTAATGAAATAATTATACCTAAGCAATATCAAAATTCTATCCTTAAGTACCAGATTGATTCGTTAGATGAGTGAGATAATTCAGCTATTCAGCAACCCTATATAGAAGCATGAATGAGAGATAAATTGGTTAAATGAGTTATATAATTAAGCGGTGAAATCAGTGCTGATAAAATTACACAATAACTTGCAATTCATATAATAGATACCTTCATTCAAAAAGTGGTTGTTAAAAAGCCTATTTTATAGTTATTAGGTATTGTATCACTAATGATAGCAAGTAAATTTCATGAGAGCTACGTATACACACTAAGTCTTGCATATAGCCACGGCGCAGGTCTTTACTCAAGAGATTTCATTAAGACTACTGAAGTATATATACTAAAAAAGTTGTCATGAAGGTTAAACATTCCAACTCCTTCAGAATTAGAAAGATAATTATTATATATTACAGGAGTTGATTATAATTTTGCAAAAATCCTGTCAAAATCTGAAGCATACACAATGATTTGTCTTTCAGATCACAGATTCTGCTCGTTTTCTCGAATAGTAATTGCAATAGTATCAGGAATATCTGCATTGGAGTAATGTAGTTAATTTAATTTCAGAGACTAATGAATCGTATTTCTTAACCAAAAAATTGGACTACAAGTATCATAAATTGACAGTTGCAAAAGACTTCTATTATAAAAATTAGCTTAAAACTATCCACATATACCAAATCTCACAAATACTAGTATAAGATCAATTTTGCATAAGAAAAGTTAAAAATGGATTTTGATTTAATTGTATTTTTAATATGAAATAGGATTATGATATATTAGAGAATGTTTTATCTTAAATAATTCAATGAATAATGATAAAGCTTTCTTTACTATAATAATTTTCCAATATAATAGATCATTTTTAATATAATATTAGGAAAACATGTTATTAATAATTAATATATCAATTCTTTTTACTTCTTCTTTTAATATAATTAGCATAGCTCTTTATCCTTTCTAATGAGTCAGAACTTTTTAGTTATAATACTCCTGGATGACGCCAAGGTGGAGATTTAAGTTAAGATGCTTATTTTCTTGCACTAAATTTGGATTTAGGTGAATAATTTTTCAGTATATACTTTTCCTTAGTGTTTACCTTTAGTTAATGACTTGATGTGGACATAATAAACTATCGATTTAAATTTTAGTAAGCCCAAAACATTAATCTAAGCTTACTGTATGTATATAAATTATTCAAGGAAATAATCAACCTGATGATGTCTTAGGAATGAATCTTATATTTTCTATTTTCTTATTCATCTTTTTAAGAATTCTCTAGTTAATGTATATAATATAGTCATTATTATCATTACACAAAAGCATTTTATATATTTGCTTTTGTAATTATACGAACAAATTAATTTAACTTTGAGTTTACACAATATACAACAAATTGTTTACTATACTCTCTCCACATCTTAAAATATCACTTAAGATATACTTTTATAATTTATCTATTAATAGATCCGGTATCAACCCTTTGCTTGTTATTACGCGAGTTTCGATTTATTATAATTCCAGATTATGAGAGAATTGCATCTTATTACTGTAAGTTGAATAATTAATACTCCTGCAAATAGCCTTCCCTAAAATTAACCTATATAAGTTTTGTATCTTTAGCTAATCCATACAACTTATCATTTCAGACGACTATCTGTTCAATGTTTTAAACTTCCTCAATTTGAATAACGTTTAAATCTCTATCAATTACTAATAACTCCCCTGAATCATTAACAATCCCAATAAAATTATCTCCTATTGCAATTTATTTAACCAGTACACTTTTTATCTCAGGAATTTTCAAATACCTAGGCCCATTTTAATAACTTCAGCATACAAGAAGTCCTCCCCTTGTTAATATTGCAGTAATACTATTGCCACATTGGACGCTTTTAACTTCGAATATATCAGCAAAGTCCATTCTTTATGGCTTCAATGCCTATTTATCATAGCCAGGAATTCTTTAGCCCCACTACCACAACTTATCCTTCTAATCTGTAACACTTCCATGAGTCTCCCCTAACCCAACTTTCCTGTAATTTTACTAGCAATCAATGATCTTAGGAAATATACTCTATTACCCCAGAACTCTTTCATTCCTTCCAAACCCATACAGCACTCCGTCATCTGTAGTAAACACAACTGTATTACTTTTCATTGCAATACAGAAAACCTACCTATTAACAGCAATCTCCTCCGGGAACATAACAATTTCTCTTTTCCTATTAACCATAATCAGCCTTTCACACATAAACGCGTCAATGTACTCCTCATTCAACTTCACAACCTCCTAAAACTCAACACTGCCAGCATTTGCTTTCACAGGCCATAAGGCTAGCATTTTATTACCCAAAACACTTAACTACGCTAATTCTCATTTTCCACTTGCGAAAGCTTCCCAACAGTACACAGGAGTTGATGCCTTCCAGCCCAGTCGAAATAATGCCTATTTAATGCAACCTTGCACATATCCTTCTGAAACTGCATGATATTGGCTGTATAAAAGTCCTCTTACACTGAATCATTATTAACCCATTTCCATCCAATTTCATCATCCCAACGGTTCGGGCAGTCGTCATATTTATACATCTCATTTAACTCCCATTAGCTTATAGAATCAATTGGCCTTGCAGAGTTAATATTCTCAATTAAGTCATCCTTCTCTGCTACGAAACTCAAATGTACAGCTGCATTCCACACAAACAGACTTCTAAGCTTCTTCATTTCCTAGGTTTCCTGTATTGACTGTACAGCCAAGCTCTCAGTTTCGTACTTTTCCTATTCAATAGCATTGAATTTCTACTGAAGCTTGCTTACCAACCCAGGCGTGACAATATGTGCCCAGTCCTCCCAGTTTATCTTATAATTATTCCTAGCCTCCATTTCTTTAGGATCTGTCTTCTGTCCATAGTAGTCACACAGTATGCCTAGGGCAGAGACACTGCTAGAGTCCTCGGCGTTTCTGGCCTTTTGATTAAACGACTTTACCCAGTCCTTGTAGCGATTCTATGCTATGATCTTTCTCCTGAGCGCAGCTCTTAGTGCCATTTTATATCAATAACGTAATACTTAGTGATGTGCTTGCTGCAATTTCTCAAGATTTATTGTATATTAGAATGCAGACAGAGTTTCCCATAGAAGTACTAGGATATAAAAGATGATAAGTTTGGTTTATTAAGAAGTTGGACATATGCTTGCGTTGTTAGTACTTACTGTAGATAACTGCTAAGAAACACCTGCTTTGAGTTGTCTGGCTTTAAAATGAATAAGCTGTGAAATTGTAGACATTAGGGTTGAGTGATATTGTAAAGTGTGAAGGAATATTATTTAAGTAAGAAGTTGATACACTCTTGTTTGGATTATTTTACTTAAGTATTTTTACCCAGTATGTTTACTTTTAACACAATAATTAAACATTTTTAATTATAATCCCAGGTCAATTATCAATGGAGTTTAGAGTTTTCCTGGAATATGGCTAGTTTGGGAGATTTGGTATTCAGTTACAAAGTTTTTTCGCAATTTTCAGAAGAATACACAATGTAAGGCTAATCAAATCTACACAAAATATCCTAATGAATATAATCAATAAGTAATTTGAGATAAATCATATTAAAATAATCAATCATTCTTACTAAGAAATAAATCTGGTATAAAAGCTTCATCTTCCAACTCCTCAATTTGCTGGTAAGTTTTCTATACACTCTATCATAGAATCTGAACTCTACTCTTTAATTCTGATAATATTCTTATACGCTCATTTTAACCTTAATTTTATATACTCAAAGATTTTGAGTTAACTTCGTTCTCTGGGATTTTAGTAGAATCCTCCAGTTTTAATTAAAACAACTCAGAATTGCATTGATTATTATACCTAAGCCGCGAGTAAAAGCGACTTTTGATAGTATCAGGAGGTCTTCTATCCAGTAAAGTAGCAATATATTTTCACTTATGGCCATAATTTCTTATAGCCCTAAGTATTATCTTGTCTTCTTTCTTCGTTCATTTATCTCTCTTTATATTAGGGTCCAATTTATTAATCCAGCGCTTTGCTATTTGCCCAGGCTACTTTGATGGCAAAAAGGAAGCTATTATTTTCCAATCCATATTGTATGTTTTTACTAGTTCTTTCAAAAGATTATCTTCATATTAAGTTCAGGTGTATTTTCCGTGGCTTTCACCTATTGAATCAATAGCGTTACCCCAATCCATTTATATTTATTACGAAATAATTTTAAAACACCTAAATTTAGTCAATATTAGTTAATTCTTTTATTAAAAGGAATTAAAAGTAAAATTACGTCATTAATGAACAAATATGAAATGTAGCAATGCTTAAATATTACTAACTAATAGCTGATGATTAACTATTTCTTCATTTTGGTTATTTAAACGTCTATTGTCCGCTTGGTTTTTCATCATATGCCGATTTTTAAGCATTTCTTCTCTATAGATAGTATAACGATCCCTTTTTCTCCCAAAAAATTAACTGTTTATATTCTCTGGATGGTAATTAAAACTTTATTACTCAAATTGTTGACTTGCCCCAAGTTTTCCTTTGTGAACAGGACTCGAAAATTACTTATTGAATTATGCTGGTAATACTCTTTATTGAGTGTTTTTTTAAGTTTATACTGAAAATCGTTTATTAATCACTTTAGGACTAGCAACTGTATTTAATCATTAGTCTGTATTTATTCCTGCAAGAGTTTTGAAAAGAGCTGTTTGATTCTGTGCTTTTGACTATTACTTCTTACATTTGATTTTAT